>OVBE01000690.1:0-45815 GCA_900406425.1 Iberis pinnata | reverse complement strand
TTCACATTTTTAACCAAAACATCCTATATAACAAAAAAGGAAATATATATTTTCATGTAAATACATGCATTTTGATTATTTGTTAATTTTAAAATATATACATACATATATGCATATATATTAAAAATAATTATATATTATATACCATCATCATTTGGCTTAAATAAGTGTAATCAATCATTTTGTTACAACTATAGATTAAATTTTGTTTTAAAAAATCACAATATTTGTTATAACTCTCTAATAATATTTTGTGTGTGGCTGCATGAACCAGCAAGATCAAACCATAAGTCATCAAAACCAAGCCATAGACCAAACCATGGACCAACAAGACCTGACCAAACCACTAGAGGAATGTTAGTCTCATGGAATCCAACAAAATCAAGATCCGATTTCGTGGTGGCTAAAGACGGTTCATCGACTTATCGGTCGATAAAAGAAGCATTAGCTGCGGTTTCAAGAATGGGTAAAAGTCGATTGCAAAGAGTGGTGATTTATATAAAAGAAGGTGTTTATAATGAGAAAATTGAAATAGATAAAGATATGAAGAATATAATGTTAGTTGGTGATGGTATGGATCGTACAATTATCACTAATAATAAAAATGTCCCTGATGGTTCTACTACTTATGGATCAGCCACATTAGGTAAATTCTATATTATACTATTTGATCTAAACTTACATATTATTTATATATATATATATATATATATATATCAGAAAACTTTGTGGTCTAGTGATTCCGAATCTCTTGGTATGGAGACTATTTACTAGTATTAGTAGTAGCGGATCTAGAAATTATTTTTATTATCATCATAATAAATAAAATTAATATAAAAGTAAAGGAGATTCTCAAAAATACTACAAGAAATTATGTTTATTCCAAAAATACCAGACACTCCCAAAAGTACCACTATTTATTTCAAAAATACCACACTCCCAAAAGTTCCATAAGTACCACTATTTTTTCAAAAATACTTAAAAATACTACAAATTTGAAATAGCTTTAAAATTTATAATTTAAATCCTAAAACCCCAAAACCAAATCCTTCCCCTTCAAAACTAAACCATAAACTCTATTTAGTGAACCCAAACTCAAAATTTTAAATTCTAAACCTTTAAATTTCACTTTTTATATTTGTGGTATTTTTGGAACATTTAAGAGTATGTAGTATCTTTGAAACTTTTGGGAGTATGTGGTATTTTTGAAATTTGAACTTCTTTTGACTCTATTTGAAAGAGTTCCTATAAAAAGAATGCTATATGATATTATAATAATTGTTGAAAAAATTATATAAATTAGTGGGTCATTTGAAAATTTTAAAACATATTTATTGGGGTTAAACTCTAATTTTGGTCTAATGTTTCACCAAATATAAGGATGTAGTAATTTGTATAGTTATCAGTTGACCCCATTATCTCTTTCTTTCTTGTATAATCTAACAGTAGTGATCAGGTAGAAAAGATAACGATCTAGGTTTTAGGAAGTAGAGATTCGAATTTGGTTATTGATATTTGGAGCAAAAATTTTGAATTAGTGGATTATGTGATTGTTTCAAATAATTTAAATGATATGTAGGTTTCTACATAACTAGTGGCGATCTCAGAAATTATTTTGATTTGGTTAAAGAGGATGAACTCACTAAATTTGCCAACTAGCTATACTACTGGTTTTTTCATGTTTTTATGTACACAAAATTAATATTAACATTTTAAGTGGTTCATGTGATCCACCTCGTTCGTTTTGTTGGTGGAGTTAGTATAAAAGTCTTAAATGATGTTAAAAGTGACAACTGGTATAATCGAAGTATTTTTTTAAATAATCGATCTTGAGATTTTAAAAACCGCAGTCTAAAAGTAAAAAAAAAGTTGTTTTGCATATATTTACAAAAGAAAAAAAATTAGTTTTTAATATAAAATTTTGAAAATAAAAAATAAACCGCAAGGGTGTGCTTTTTAGAACCGGTTCAAATTCGGCCATTATAGTTATCGGATTCTTCTTGTACTAAACGGAAATAATTTTATATATTGAATGGAATGCTATAAATATTTTCTTTTGTCATTGGCAATTAGGACCGGTCTTGGATATTCTGTGAACTTGTATAACAGTAAAATTAATCAAATTATTTGATTATTGTGAGTAATCCGGTTCGTCACGGTCATATACATGGCCGATCCTGAAATTATAGGGGTTTGAGACAAAATAAAAAAATAGGACTAATATTTCATGTATTTGTTATTTGGACCACTAATATTTTTTTATAAAAAATTTAGGGCCTATAAAATCTAAAAAACTATATAAAAAAAAATTGGAGGCCTGAAACCAAGGTCTCACTGTCTTGGCTCAGGATCGGCTCTGCATATATATATTATTATATTAATCCATATTACATGTTAATATATTTATCTATTGTTTGATATAATCCAGGAGTGTCCGGAGATGGATTTTGGGCAAGAGACATAACATTCGAGAACACAGCAGGACCACATAAACATCAAGCTGTTGCATTAAGAGTGAGCTCAGATTTGTCTTTGTTCTATCGTTGTAGTTTTAAAGGATATCAAGATACACTTTTCACTCATTCACTTCGTCAATTCTACAGAGATTGTCATATTTATGGTATTTTTTAAAAATATATTTATGTTTTAAGACTTAAACTTATATCATATATGAATTTAAGAATTTTGAGGAGATTTTTTTGTTTTGTTTTGTTTTAGGTACGATTGATTTTATATTTGGAGATGCTGCTGCTGTTTTTCAAAATTGTGATATATTTGTGAGAAGACCTATGGATCATCAAGGTAATATGATTACAGCTCAAGGAAGAGATGATCCACATGAAAATACAGGTATATACATACATACATATATATATATATATTAACAGCCAAACAAATTTGCTACAAACTAAATAAAAGAAATAACAATTTGATTCTACTTAAACCAAAAACAAAAAGTGAGTAATAAATAAGAGAATTTTCATAAATATCTAGTTTTAGTTTAAAAACTATGAATATCGTTCCAAAAATAATATAAAAATATTTTCTTCAAAAATATCACTTTTCAAAATAGTTCTAAATACTTTAAAATATAAACTCTAAACCCCCAAAATTAATCTTTAATTTTTTCAAAACTAAAGTATAAATTCTAATCTCAAACTAAATTATAAATTCTAATCAATAACCGTAGCTTCTAGCTCTTGTGGTAAAGAGGCCACAGCTGTGATTTTCGTCACCTGGGTTCGAATCTCGACTAATTTCGGCGGCCCTCCTAGATACCCTTGGCGACTGCGGACGATTTGAACCTAGTCAGAGTCCTTCGGACCTTCGAATACCAATGTCATAAAAAAATATTTCTAATCAATAAATCAAATAAAAAAGGTTTAAATTATTATACATAAAATTCAGGGTGATTAACATTTTAATGAAATGTGGTATTTTTAGACATAAATTTATTTTTAAGGTATTGTGGAATTATTCATTAAAAAAGAGTGAATCTGAAATTTCTTAAAAGGTTGAAGATATGACTTTGATTTAAACTAAAACCATATCAAATCTTATCCTATTCATGGTTAATAATGTTAATGGCTTGTTGATGACTTTTGAATTTATAAACACTTGCGTAGGCATTTCAATCCAACACTCAAGGGTCAGGCCAGCACCAGAGTTCGAGGCTGTTAAAGCGCAGTTCAAGAGCTACTTAGGACGGCCATGGAAGAAGTATTCTCGGACAGTGTTTCTCAAGACAGATCTCGACGGTTTAATTCACCCGAAAGGATGGACAGAATGGAGAGGCAATTTCGCATTGTCCACATTGTATTACGGCGAGTTTATGAACACCGGAAATGGCGCCGGGACAAGTAACCGGGTTAACTGGCCTGGATTTCACCTTCTTCGCGGCAAAGATGAAGCTTCACCGTTTGCCGTGAATAGATTTATACAAGGAGATTCTTGGATCCCTATCTCCGGTGTACCGTTTTCGACCGAGGTTTGAGTTCGGTCTTAATGTTAAATGTCTAACATATTATTCTACATGCTTAGATTAACAATCTCTCACACTTTCTTTATAAACTTTGAAAACAAAACGGAACATAAGTATTCAAAATTTGACCAATTTAGAAGCCAGAGGAATCGACTAAGGATGAATAAGAAGCATTCTCGTCCGAAGAAGTTATCTTATTACCGATGAGATTTCTAGGCGCGGGTCTGGTTTTCGTCTTGAAGATTAGATCATGATCTAAACCAGCCAGTTCACAGAGTTCTAACCTTTCAAATTTTGTTGATTCGATGTCAGTTTCCCAGCAAGTCTCTGATATTATCTCTTTAGCTTTCTCACTATTGTCTTCTGTTACTAAGATTTCGTTTTGAAGAAGCGCGAGATAGACTTGTACAGCCGCTGCCTCTCGGATCTGCATCGAGAGCAAAAGGAGATTAGATCTCATAGAGTTCAATTCCCGTTCTTCAAATTAAGTACCGATAACTTCTGATTATGGATTCTACTCAAGGCCCCTAAGGGGCTAGGTCGGTTATTTTCTTTCCAAGGAAAAAGAGGACTAGAGCTAATGAGCGATTCGAACCTTTGGGTATCGGTGGCCAAGGAAGGCTAAAAGCTGAGTAAACGCTTGTTTACTGATAGGATCTGAGACTGACGCGATGAATCCGAGTATCACAAGGCCAGCGTTTAACTTTGTGAAATCCTTAGAACCTCTTAGTTCCATAGCTAGTGAATCCATTACACCCACATAGAAACTCAACGTATAAGCCTGAAATAACATAAGAGATTTAGCTTTTATATAAATTGGAATCAATCTATCCAAATAAAACTAACCTCTTGATTCATAAAGATCTTGCTGGTGAAGAGGTGTTCAATCGTCTGTGTGAAAAGGAAAATGTTAAAAGAACATAACCAGAGAGAAGCTTAGAGGTTAATATATAAGATGGTGTTGTGAGTATTTACCTTCAGACAAGGTACGATGATTCTGTCAGATTTCTTGTACTCTTGTAGTATCCAAAGAATGTCATCAGAAATCGCGGATTCTCTTGATTGTTGTTCTTTAGGATCACCTTCCCTCATATACTCAAGTAATGCAGAGAGTGAAGCTTTTTTAAGAGAATCTTGTAATCCACCAATTGAGATTACTAATCCAGACATCAACTCTTTGCTGTAACAATGGAGTTTTAATAACTGAACAAACCGTGGGAAAGAGAAACCCGGAACCTACAAAAGAATGTATAGTCAGATAAACACTTTGAAACTAAAAAAGTCTTAAGAATCTACTTACCGCCCATTGTAAGGCTGCTTTGTTAGGAAGAATCTCTTCGAGTTTTTCTCGAAAAGGTATGAAAGGGATAGTCAGAGTTTTGTGATACAAAATCCTTTGAAGTACTTTAGCAGAAGTTTCTCTTAATTTATCCATTTTCTCCACTCCTTGCTTCACAATACTTCCAATTATACGGGTAGCGAGATGCGAATCAAAAAGATCGATTGTTGAGTTTGCGTTGGTTTTTTTACAGAGGATATATGTACATTTCTCAAGGCCATGAATTGCAGCTTCACGAACCCAAGAACCTACATCACCTCTGTTATCAACTGAATAGTCATCAAGAGCTTTAAGTAAAGTATCCATCACTTCAGTTTTGATTAGAAGAAAAAGAGACGAGTCACTGTTTTCAGAATCACTAAGTGTCTCACACACAGATGTGAGTCCCTTTACAGCATTCACTCGTGCTTCAGCATCTCTATCTTCAGGATTCGCCTGCTTGGGGAAAAATACACATTCATCAAAGTTAATAACCGAATCGAAAAGCTACAACATCTGAAAGATATATTATATGTACGTGTGAAAGATATCAATATTTGTGTACACATTCTAATGATTTTTAAACGAGAAACGGGATCGTAAAGAAAATAGAAAACAAATAAGTAACCAAAACCAAACCGTATTTTAAATGGGTTCAAAAGGTTTTAGTTTTTAAAAAAACAAAAGACAGGAAAACCGAAAAAACTGAACCGTAAACCGAAATGCCCACCCAATTAATAAGTCATACTGTCTTTTCTAAGAATTGGAGACTTATGTACTGAAGTCGCATGATGTCTTTCTTACCTCTATCTTACACGCACTGCAGAGCTGTAAAATTACATCCTTCCATTTTGCAATCAATAGTTCATATGGTAAGACACCTAGTGCAAGTGCAGAGCCTCTTCGAATAGCTACGTTTGGGTCCGTTAAATGTTTCAGATGCTTAGATATTAAATCTAAAGCTTTCTTATCATTGCCAATGAGATAAGATTGCACAAGTTGTTTAACGGCATTAACAGCTGCATTCTGAATAAAAAAGTGAAACTTGTCAATTACTGAATAATGCTAAATAAATAACTTCCTGACATTTAGAAAGATATGTACCTGTATTTGAGAATTTGGATGTCTTAAATTCTCAGTGAGAGTATCAAGAAGGATCCGTTCTGTTCTCTCAGATAACTTCACATGCGATAACGAGATACATTCGATAAACCGTGAGACAGCCAGTCGCATTATTTCTCCACCTTTTCCGCGGTAAAGACGTGCTTTCTCAATGGCAGGGACTATCCCAGCCATACTCTTATGGCTATCTGTAAAAATTGAATGCATCGGAAACATTTCTTATAAAAGATAATGATGCCAACCTTGAATATTTTTGGTTTTAAGTATATCTATGATGGTGATAAGGTTCCATGTTAAATTTTTCTGTACTTGCAAATGCAAAGATGTCGTTTAAAGCCAAAGCTGAAAAGTAGATGGTACCAACCAGGAGAGAGGACATAGCCACACTGGTGTAGAGCTAACACAACCTCTCCAGCTGCCAAAGTTGCACCATGGCGCATGCACAAATCAGTCGAAAGGGTACAAGGAATTAGTTTCTCCAGGACATAGTTGGCAAAGTGTTGCGGTTCGTATTTAATTAGAGCAGCAAGAGCTTCTGCAGCAAGTTCTCTCAAGCTTTTATCCTGAAATAAAAAAAATTGAATAATTAACAGCTACGACTAGGAACACAACGATTTTGATACAGTTCTAATCAACTACTGGCTTTAGTTTATGAGTTGTAAAATTATAAAATTAGCTTGTTGACTACTTGAGAGAAAACAGTTTTGACATAAAAGAGATATTAGGTTTGCAGAGAAAGCAGAGGAAAAGTTATATCAAATAAAGCATACCCAATGGCAGATCTTGTTGTATAGCAATTCATCCACAAAAGGATATAGATATCCTTCATACTGAGCAATGGAAACAGCAACCTGAAGGTAAGAGTTCACCCGAGAAGAAAGGGAAAAATAGTCAGCTATGTTCACTATGTCAATCCCATGAGGGTAATTTCCTTGCCTTCCAACATTCTCTTGGAAAGCGGCTGCAGCCGCCCTTCTACAGTTCACCTGATTACAGAAACACAATTCTTCAAATCAAGCAGAAAACTACAAACTAATTATACTCAAAAGAGTCATTAGTACCTCTCTATCAAAGGAACCCACTATCAATAAATCTGGAGCAAGTTGATCTAGCACGTTTTTCATATCTTTGTGGAAATAGGCACGCCCAAATGCCCAACAAACATAGGCAGCAGCATCACGAACATGAGATCCAACACTGTGCGGACCTCTACGTACATCATAATGGAGTGCCTGTAAGTGACATTCAGATGTAAATCCATAGATTTTCAGCATAATTTTGGTGAGTGATGCCATTGCTTCATATGCACTGACGAGATATAAGTAAACCTGTGAATGGGATAAAGTACAACCTTCACAATAACTGGGACAACTTGTGGGAAACTTCTAGGCAATAGTAGCCCTCTACGAGCTAGTTCAGCTAAAGCCAAACAACCCCCATGCCATGAGCCATCTCCCTGAATATCATAATAATCACAATAACTATCAGCTAACAATGCGTGTTTAAATTGGATTTAAGCACAAGCAGGTCATGCTGCCAGGTATCCCTTATGTACCTCTCCCGGTGAAAACAGCTCCAATACAGATGATAGCACCTCCTCAGAAAGAACAGATGTTAGTCGTGAAGTTACACGACCTATACCCTTTGCAGCAGACCAACGAACCACAGTATCCTACATGGTTCAAAAAATAGTAAATTCTCAAAAGGACAATGCTTGCAAATATTAAGGACATGTGAGATTGCCTAGTTATCAGCCTAACAGTAATATCTTACCCACTAAACATACCGTGTCTCTCAAACCAGATAGTAGCATTTCAATTATTTCTTCTAAGATTTCAGGAACTTCCATATCTTCATCCTCTTGGTCATCCGAACTTTCTGGTTGTGAGACGGCAGTGACAGCATGATCAGATGTCAGTCTTTGGGTCGAACTTGTAGATATATTTGCAGAAAGCGAGACGGTCTGAGCCTGCATGGTAATTTAATATACAAGTTTCAAATGACTAATTGAAAAATGAGATTATGTCAAATACGGGTATAAACCAGAAAATATAAAAAAATGTAAACCCATCAAGAGGAAGCTATGTACCACATAGCGCCAGGAAGGTGACCGATGAGGAAGACAAACAAGCCCTATCCTCTGAGTTAACTTGATTAAATACTTGCGAAGCAGAGGACTTTTAGTTGCAGCATTTGATTTGCTTAGTACAGTCACATCATTTAAAACAGTAGGGAGTACATCCAGTAATATTTTCCGGCTAGCAGTCTGCCAATGATAAGTAGACACAGACGACCCAGATGCAAAATACGAAAACGTAAGTAATCAAAAGCAGCGATATATCCTAGAGTGCTACACGATAAAATCCTGGAAATCAAATCCATTATTAATAGAAAGTTAACAACTCCAGGTTACAAAAAGATACCTTAAAAATGGCAGCCAGAGCCTCCATCACGCCAAGCAAGCGAAAGTGATTCACGACACTATCTTCCTTAGAAGATAAAACTTCATGTGTCCAATCAACAAAACTGAAAGGGAAATGGTACATTACAATAAAGCTGAGTGATTTGTAATATGTAACAAAAACAAAAAGATGTTTCTCAACAATCTTATTGCTGAAATCAAGCGCTCAAATTTTAACCACTGATAGTGATGGGAACAGACCTTGTGAATGCTTTTCCCATATCTGGACGCGTTAAGAGCTTAGAGAGCAGCAATCCTGATATCCTGCGCATCGGTCCAGCATCACATAGATAGTCCTTACAAAAACCTAAAATCTTCAATACCAAAGGAGCAAGATCATCCACACCAAAACTCTTATCGTTTGCAATGCTTGTATCAACAGAAGAAATATCAAATGGAACCAACACAAGAATCGAAAGCCACAAAAGAGTAACACATTTAGCCTCCATTTCTCCAGTGCTTTCTTGCCTCAAGGAAGAAATAGAAGTCGTGCTATGGCACTTCTCCAGGAGCAACACAGCGAGTTCTAAATCAGATACTTGATGTGGAAAGAACTTGATAACAGCTTTGTAGCCACAAACAGTAACTAAACTATATATAATGATACTAATTGGCTTGATTATTTCGAGAATTTCATGAGATCTTGAATCCAATTCAACTATTTTAGAACGAATGATTAACATTAATGGAGAAACTATACTCTCTAAGTAAGGTTCCACTAGTTGACCTTGCTCCTGATATTTATCCATCTACAATAAAACGAAACAATCTCAGAGAACACAGATCGATCAAGTAGAAAAATGTTTAAGAGAGTAAGAAGCGAAGCTTACAATGGATCGGATCTTCATTACAGAAGAAGGATCAACGACACGGCCATTTGATACTATGTCATCTAAAAGTGATTTAACGAGCTTCCATTCTTGTAAAAAGTATCTTTGTAGAACTCTCTCTTTCGAATCATGTTCGTCGTCTTCTTCCTCATCTACATTCATAACTGCTTCGTTTTCTATTCTCGCCGGAGGCTTTTCCTCTTCTTTAGCTTCCATTATCCTCACACTGATCGGAATTTCCACCGGATGCAAATCCAAATCCGAAAAATTCCCGCCGGCACAATTGTCTCTCGGAACTGAAAATGGGATATTAAGAAGTAAGACTTGAGAGTGATCGGTGCGAGAATATATAAACGTGCCGATGAGTTCGCTAGCTAAGCCCATTTTAGGCCCATAAGCTTATCTTTGGTCAACACATACATTTCTAAACCGGCCTCTTTTCATGTACCCGATCCGTATTTACGGACAAGGATCGAATACGAGTAATAATAATTATCTGTTTGGATCAAGAAAAATTTTAAACGAGTAAAAATTGGGTAAGTATCAAGTAAAAGTAATTATTTGGATATCTGAATTATCTGTTTACATACCTAAATGTATAAAATTATTTTATAACTTAACTATAATGATAATAACATCCTAAATAAATATAAATTTTGTGTTATAATAAATATATAATTTAATAAACGTTACAAAAATTATATAATTGGTTATCTTTTGTCATATTTTCGATTTTGTTACTATGTATTCAATTTACTAAATATATTACTTGAATATATATGAATGGTATATGTTACTTGAATATATTTTTGGTTTTATAAATTATATATAAAGTATGTAAAAAATCTAAAATAAGTTGATTCATTAAGTATACTCCTCTATAGTACTCCCTCCGTTTCACAATATAAGTAGTTTTAGGAAAAACAATTTGTTTCAAAAAGATTGTTGTTTTCACTTTTCAATGCAAAATTTAATGTATTTTTATGTTTTTTGACCCTTTATATTCTGCAGAATGATTTATTATTGGTTGGTTTGTTTTGGAATGCGAATTTTATCTAAAAAAACTTAAAATTAAATAACTTTCTTAATAGTTGTGCACAAACCTTAAACTACATACAATATGAAACAGAGGGAGTAATTAAAAACATTATTGTTATTTATATTTTTTTAAATTGGAATTCGATGTAACATAATTACATTATCTAATATTATAACTATTAGTTGTAGATCAAATCTAGTGTAGTGCCAACGTAATGTGAAGTCTATGACAAAAAAAAATCATTTTAGTTAAAATGTTAAAACGAATAAATTAAAAGAAAAAAAATACAATTTTAAACCAAAAATCCAAATATTAAAATTATAGTAAGATAATTTAGATCAAACATATTTAATAAGAATAAAATTAGTAATATAGTAAAATAATGACTTATAAAAATTACTTACTTAGTAAGATTGAGAAAAATAGGAATGACTCTGATAAAACATAAATGAATAAAGTATGTTCTATCATAAATTTGTTCTTGATGGAAACTTAAAATTTTATTAATAAATGTTCTAAAATTAAATTTTAGATATTTCTTTTTGTAAATTAATTATTTACACCAAAATGATTAAATAAAAAAAAAGTTACTTCCATTTGAAAAAAACTATTCTACCTAGAGCCGGATCTAAGCATATGAAACATTTTAATGGGCTCCTAAAGTTATAGGACCCCGATTTATGAAATCTTAAGAACAAAATTTCAATCATATATGTAAACATATTAAAAAATGTTAATATATAATAGAAATGTTGGTGAGTTTTTCTATACTATTTTCATTTCATATTTAATATATATGTAAATTTTTATACGATAAAAATTAAATAATAATAATTTGGTTTGTTTGGGCCCCGAAAATTTCAGCTCCGACTTTGACTCTACCATATCTTCCATATAAAAAAAATTCCTCTAAAGCTCTTCTCTTCTTTTTACATTTTTACATAATAAAAAATAGAGAAATTTACCATGGTAGAATATCCAAATACTACTTTTTAATCACATGATGTGTGCTTTTTAATTATAGAATATCCACAAATTGGAAAGATATTATTATCATGTTGGGAATATCCAAAGAATGTAGTAAAAAAGTGTATAAAGCATAGAGGATCACTAAACTCTTATCCACAATAAACGGTCAAGATAATTCCCTACAAAAACAATCAACGGTCAGTATGAATCCACTTGTCACTTAATTAAGACGATCAGATCACGAAATTTTGAATTTGATTGGCTAAAAATCTTCACACTCATCAAATAAAACAGACTCTCATAGCTTCTTCACCGTTTAGCTTCATCAATGGCTTCTTCAACTTCTTCACTTGCTCTCTCTCAAGCTCTTCTTACTCGTACAATCTCTCATCATGGATCTGATCAACGTATCTCATTACCATCACTCTCTACTCTCAAATCCTCTCGTCGACGTAACGCCTCCTCCGTGAGCAGAAACCGATCTCTCCGACCTTTGATTCGTGCTACTGCTGTTGAAACAGTCGAACCTACTACAGATTCGTCTCTAGTTGATAAATCGGTGAACGCGATTAGGTTTTTAGCTATTGATGCAGTGGAAAAAGCGAAATCAGGTCATCCTGGTTTACCTATGGGTTGTGCTCCAATGGCTCACATTTTGTATGATGAAATTATGAGGTATAATCCGAAGAATCCTTACTGGTTCAATCGTGATCGATTCGTTTTATCTGCTGGTCATGGATGTATGTTGCTTTACGCTTTGCTTCATCTCGCTGGATTCGATAGTGTTCTGGTTTGTGAATCTCTTTCTCTATTTCAAAATTGCTTTTGATTTGATTGTAATTGAAGAATGTAGTTACTCAGAATTCAATCTAGTGTTTACTTAATAAGTGTTGGATTTGATTTTTTAGGAGGATGATTTGAAGAATTTTCGTCAATGGGGAAGCAAAACACCAGGACATCCTGAGAATTTCGAAACTCCTGGAATTGAAGTCACTACTGGTTTTTTGAACTTTGCTTCTCTAGATTTTTGGTTTATGTAGGCATTTCGGTTTATAATTCGGTTTATTCGATTTTATGAAAACTAAAACCATTTGAACCATTTTTGAAATACTGTTTGGTTTGGGTCTGTTTTGGTTTAAAGTTCGGTTTCTACGGTTTTATAAAACTAAAACCATTTGAACCATTTTAAAATATGGTTTGGTTTGGTTTGGGTCGATTTCGGTTTTCAGTTTTATAGTAACTTAAACTATTTGAATTCATTTAAAATAAAGTGTAGTTTTTGTTCGGTTTGGTTTTGGTTTAATTCGGTTATGGTTTTCTGTTTTGATTCCGATCCTGTTTTATTGTTTAAAAAGTCATTAAAACGTACCCAAATAATATGATTTATTTGACGTTATTTTGTTTAATAGGCAAAATATATACATTTTACTCATATTTTCGTACATATAATTATGAAAATATAAAATTCTCTATATTTTTTATTTATTTCGTTTCGGTTTTTTTTTTAAAGCAATAACGGTTTCAGTTTAGTTTTTTTTTTGGTTTCTTAAATAATCAAAACTTAAAATTTTTAAAAAACTTCGGTTCAGTTTTGGTCTCACTTTTTCGATTCGGTTTTTGGTTTATTTATCGACTCCTATGAGATTTTTCATGTTTGTTTTACAATGTGAGTTCTTTGCTTTTGTTTGCCATATAGGTCCTCTTGGACAAGGAATTGCAAATGCTGTTGGTTTAGCTCTTGCTGAGAAACATTTAGCTGCTAGATTCAACAAACCAGATGCTGAAGTTGTAGACCACTACACGTAATCTATCAAAAATCTTTCTTAGAATCATATCAATTTATTATTTGTGTATGGCTCTTACATTGGAGAATACTGATCTTTTTTTGTATAGATATGTGATACTTGGAGATGGTTGTCAAATGGAGGGTATTTCAAATGAAGCTTGTTCTTTAGCTGGTCACTGGGGACTTGGAAAGCTAATTGCTTTCTATGATGATAATCATATTTCCATTGATGGAGATACAGAAATTGCGTTTACTGAGAATGTAGACAAACGTTTTGAAGCTCTTGGATGGCATGTGATTTGGGTTAAGAATGGAAACACTGGATATGATGAGATTCGTGCTGCTATTAAAGAAGCTAAAGCTGTTACAGATAAGCCTACATTGATTAAGGTATGTAGACACAACTTATAGCTATCAAACACTGGTTGTTGTTACTTGTTAGGGCTGGGCATTTAAACTGAACCGAACCGAATTTAGTTCGGTTTATTCGGTTATTTTGGTTCAATTCGGTAACTTTTTTATTTTAGTTCGGTTTTCGGTTCGGTTCGGCAACAATTTTATTTTACACTATATTAACCGAACCAAACCAAACTAGCTAAAATTAACCGAATAAACTAAGAAATGAAAAATTAGCCAAAGTTTAACCGGAATTAAGATTTTTGAACCAAACTATAAAACTGAAAACCCGAACCGAGCAAACCGAATGTCGAGCCGAACCGAACCGAACTTCTATTCGGTTCAATTCGGCACAAATAAAAACAAGAAAAAACTGAAAACCGAATAAATTGAACCGAAAAAACCAAATAAACCGAATGCCCACTACTAGTTGTTGTTATTGATTTTTACCATTATGATTGTATTAGGTCACTACTACAATTGGTTATGGATCTCCAAACAAGGCGAACTCATACAGTGTCCATGGAGCTGCACTTGGTGAAAAGGAAGTTGAAGCTACTAGAAACAACCTTGGATGGCCATATGAGCCATTTCAAGTACCTGATGAAGTTAAAAGGTAATGAATCTAAATTAAGCTTATGTTTTGGTTTTGTCCTATGAATGATAACTTAACACTTTTCTAGCCATTGGAGCCGTCACACACCTAAAGGCAGTACTCTTGAATCTGATTGGAATGCAAAGTTTGCAGCATATGAAAAGAAGTTCCCTGAAGAAGCTGCAGAGTTGAAATCTATTATCACTGGTGAATTACCTTCTGGCTGGGAAAAGGCATTACCAGTAAGTAAAACTCTCTTTTAAGTCCATACAAGTGTTTTTCGTTTGTCTATCGTTAGTAACAATGAGTAGCAACAACGACCAAATGTTTTGTTTAGTTAATGTTGCGACTAGCGACTATAGTCGCAACATTAACTAGCAGAGCCGTAATCTAATTAGTATTCTAACTTTTTTCACCATTGTTCAGACATATACACCAGAATCTCCAGGTGATGCAACAAGAAACCTCTCACAACAATGTCTAAACGCATTAGCTAAAGTCATTCCCGGATTCCTTGGAGGAAGTGCTGACTTAGCATCATCAAACATGACATTACTAAAATCATTCGGAGATTTCCAAAACGCAACACCTGAAGAACGAAACCTTCGTTTCGGTGTTAGAGAACATGGAATGGGAGCTATATGCAATGGTATAGCACTTCATAGTCCTGGTTTAATCCCATATTGTGCAACATTCTTTGTTTTCACTGATTACATGAGAGGAGCAATGAGAATCTCAGCTTTATCAGAAGCTGGTGTTATCTATGTAATGACACATGATTCAATTGGTCTTGGTGAAGATGGACCAACACATCAACCTATTGAACATATTGCTAGCTTCCGTGCAATGCCTAATACACTTATGTTCCGTCCCGCTGATGGAAACGAAACAGCCGGTGCATATAAAATCGCGGTAACGAAACGCAAAACACCATCAATCTTAGCTTTATCTAGACAAAAGTTACCACATCTTTCAGGTACTTCAATTGAAGCAGTATCAAAAGGTGGATACATAATCTCTGATAACTCAACAGGTAATAAACCTGATTTGATTTTAATTGGAACTGGTTCTGAGTTAGAAATCGCTGCGAAAGCTGGTGAATTGTTGAGAAAAGAAGGGAAAACTGTTAGAGTTGTTTCATTTGTATGTTGGGAACTTTATGATGAACAATCAGATGAGTATAAAGAAAGTGTATTGCCTAGTGATGTGTTAAGTAGAGTTAGTATTGAAGCAGCTTCAACTTTTGGTTGGGGAAAGATTGTTGGAAGTAAAGGAAAATCAATTGGTGTTAATAGTTTTGGAGCAAGTGCACCTGCTAATATACTTTATAAAGAGTTTGGTATTACTGTTGAAGCTGTTGTTGATGCTGCTAAATCACTTATTTAAAAAAGTGTTTTGTTTGATAATAAAGTTTGGAACAAGTTTTACATTTTGTTTTTGTTGTAATTTAGATATTTGATCATTTGAGTTTTTGTGGACAAGATTTTAAAGAGTTTAAGGTTTGGTTATTTTTTTTATCCTAAAGAGATATTGAAAGAGTGGTGAAGTTGCTACCTTTATTTTATCCTTAAAAGACTGACTAATAAGACAAGAAATCAAGGATATTCGGATTCCATGTTAATTTAAAGATAAATCGATTTGCATCATTTTCTCAACTTGTTATTTTACACACTAACTTTTATAAATTACTAGAGATTTACCAGCATAAATGATCGTAATAAAAATTATCATAAATATTGAACAAATATTGTAACTTTAATATTAATTAAGGTTTCCAGCTCCAAAATAATTAACTCATATAAATATAAATTTGATAAAAATTGAGACATAATTTTGTAAGAAATTAATAATCATTAAAAATAATTGTAATGAATGGTTTACCTTCTACTTTTTTTTTCTATACTGTTTCTTATGTTTGTTTTAGATTGTATTAAAAAATTTCGAAACTATTCTCGAATAAACTCTTTACTATGTATTTTTGAGTAGTTAGTTGGTATTCCATTGAATTGTTTTCTTTTTTTATTTATTAGACATGATTATACAATATGATATAATTTTCATAATTTTTTATTATATCATGATTTATAGAATAATTCAATACATCTAAATTTTTGAACCATGATAAATAAATTATATAAAACATATTTATTCATGCATCTTTTTGAACGTTGAATAGAAAGTTGTGTTTTAATTTTTTTCATAATCGCACCATTCAAAATATTTTTTTAATCTTTTAATTATATTTCAATACTTAGTATGTTGGTAAATTTAGTTTATAATTTATATCCATTGTTTTATTATATCCTTAAATAGCTAAAAAAATACTCTCGAAATGAACATGATTGTTTGGTATTGGAGAATAGACTTTAATTTTTTTGTTTAATTTTGTGATATAGTAGAAGAGAAGACATGACTTTTCATATTTTTCACAATTACCTATTTACATGAATGTGTAATGTGTAGTTTATATGTTTTTAGAAATTAATTACAAATACTTATGTAAATTATAGCTTAAATACATGTAGATGATGCGGAGCAAAACCTAACTTTATATATATATAGAATAACTGAATACATTTACATTTTTGAACCATGATAAATAAAATTTATAAACCCTATTTATATATATACATCTTTTGAACGTTGAATAAGAAGTTGTACTTTTAAATTTTATCATAGTCACGCCATTCAAAAAGATTGTTTTATGATCTTTTTAATTATATTTTGAAGATGATATCAATTTAAATGATTTAAAGTATAATAATAATAATAATAATAATCAATATTTAAAATTCAAAAACTAAGGGGTTGTTATTGGATTAGTGATTTGAAATCAATTCAGTTAGATTTATAATTCAGTGTTATTCAATAGTTGATTTTAATTTATATTTTAAATCTAGTGTTATTGGTTCTTGTATTTGTAATCAATTCATTAATATAGTTAGAAATCTGGTGTTATTCAATGAAAGATTTTAAATCATATTTTTAAAATTCAGTGTTATTCAAATCACAAAGAATTGTTAAAAACTTTGTATTTTAATTGATTTGAAATGATTTGTTGTGGATTTCCATGATCAAATATTTTGATTCAAAATCTGAGGCAAACCGCAGACATTTCTAAAATCTTTCTAACATGATCATGTTGACATTTAAAAAGGGTGTTATTCAATCATTGATTTAAATCAACTCTTTTAGATTTAAAATCATTAAAACTTAAATGTCTACAAAATTTGTTTGTTAAAATTTACAAATATATGCGGATTTCATTTGGAAAGATTTTTAAAATCTTTGCAGTTTACCTTGGATTTTGAATCTGGATTTTTGTTAATAGAAGTCCACCACAAGTAATTTCAAATCCATTAAATACAAAGATTTAAAAAATCCTTTATGGTTCGAATAACTCTGGATTTAAAATTTTCATTGAATAACACTATATTAAAACTTTATTAATGAATAAATTTCAAATAAAAAAATGAATAACACTAGATTTTAAAATAGAAATTAAAACAACTGTCAAATCACACTATATTATAAATTAAATAGAGTTGATTTAAAATAAATGATTGAATAACACCCCGTAGATATTTAAATTTTGATGATTCTAGATCAACAAAAGTTGATTTTAAATTATTGATTAGATAACACCCCCTTATATTTTTAATTTGATATCAAATATTAGAAAAAAACATATTGATAACATATTATTAAAATTTTCATTGGCCAATATGCTTATATATATATATATATTCCTAAAATACATCAATTAATTGAAATTTGCTAAATAATAATACACTTTATTGATTTCTCCAATAATACCCAAATAATCTAAAATTTGATTTTAATACATAAACTTTCAAAAATTAAAGGCTTTCTAACCGTAATGACACAACATTTGTGAACTTTCTAATAATACGTGAACTATTAAGATTTTCTACTTTAATACATGAACCATCAAAATTTTATAATTTGATATATGTAACGAAAAATAGCAAGCAACATATAAAATTAAATTGGGATGTGTATTCATGTATAATAGTTACTTGATGATTGTTTAAGCGCAATCTGATACTTGAGATGTATAGCAATACGTTACATGATACTTCGTGTACTTGGTAAAAAATTTCTTTAAATTTAACACATAAAGAAATCAGCATTTAGATCACATTATATTTTGTCCTATTCATTTTGATTTATCCACTGAAAAGGTTTAGAATAAGTTAAAGTCGTAAAATAAATATATAAATGATCTAAAAACAAATTCAATTCGTTTTTAGTTAATATAAAATGAATAAAAATCTTAGTTTAAAAACCATAATTAATTTTAATCAATGAATGTTGATAATCCACAATACCACAACCTATTTTTACTCCACGACCAAGTGCATATCCCAATAGTAAGTGAATATATAAAATATTTTTATTGCATATTCATTACATCATCATTGATATCATAAATTAATTATATTAATATATGAAATCAATTACCTACATCTCGCACAATATTTAACAAGTCTAATTATTTTAAATACAACTCAAAACACATATAAATAAATAATATATAGTACAAGTAAACTAAAATATATTAAATAACAAAATAAATAATCAATTGCATGATTTTCATCAATTTTATAAATAATGTGATTTTAAAAATGCTAACATCATGAAGAAAAGAATAAAACTGAGATTTTATTTCTTGCGAAAACTAACTCTCGATCTAAAAACTATTTGTTAGTCTATGCATTCTTATGTTGTGAATGAGTAATTTTTGTTCAATATTCAAAAATTAGATAACAAAAATGAATGAAAGAAAATTTTTAGCCAATTAAATATTTTTGGATTTCTATAAAAAAATTATTCATGTAAAGATTATAAAAAATCAATGTTAGTAGTTTTATATCTATTTAATAAATTTAGTTTAAAGTTACTATATTTTTCCTCAAAATCACTATAAGAATTTAAGAGTTTTTGTCAAGTGGTGTTAAATATTATGTCATCTTTGTAATTTTGGGTTATATTGGTAGTTTTCAAATTTTTAATTTTGGTATTATGTGACTAAATGAATTAATTATTAATGAAAATATAGATTGTAACAAATATATATGTATTTCGTGCACGTCACTATGTAAAAATATTACTTAATGATATTTATGATATATTTTGAAGATACATAGTAGTACATTATGTTGTAGTTAACAAATATTTTACACTTAACAGTTGCGTTTATAATTAACAAAAAATAGCATGCAACATTGAAATTAAACTTGGGATTACTTGATGATGATTTAAAGCAATCATATATCTAGGGTGTATAGTTATCCATTACATATTATTTTGTTTATAGTTATACATTACCTATTCATGTTATCAAATATAATTTTAAATTATAGCAGCATGAACATATTAATTTACTTTGAATTAGAAAAATCTTTGTAAACTACATAAAATATGAGAACGCATCCAAATTTTTAATTATGTCATAAATATAATGAAGTACTAATTTTATATGACGACATGTTAAAAGTATATGTATATATATATATGTTGAAAACTACATTCTTGTCAAATCCTAGCCGGAATCATTAAAATTTGACAAAATTTATTGTTGGCTACACAAACTATAACATTTTATAATAATGCATACATCAAAGATCAAGATAAAATTTTAATTAACATAACTAAATTTAGGAAAAAAAATTTGTCAGCTACACCAACTATAACATAATATGAGAAAATATAGTTGAACTAAACTATCATTTTTCTTTCAAATGTGTATAGTATTACCATTATTTATCTCTATATAACAAACCATTTTATTGTCTCTTCATGTTTTTCTTCAATGGATTATGCAATTCTTTTTCTTTGTTTGATAATCATTATCCTTCTGGTTACGGTATTTTTAATCATACTAGTATCTACAATTTTTGTGTTTCGATCTCTCTCATCCCTTTTGTCTTTGTTGTCTTCTCCGAAGGTGTTCACTCTGTGATCTTCTCTGGAGATGACTGCCATCTTCTCCGAAAGTGTTAGCTCCGCCGTCTTCTCTGGAGTTACCCAATGTTGTCCAAGTTACTAAATTGTGCATGATGGTTTATACTTTTATAAAATGATGCTTTAATCAAGTTGCTTATATATTAGCTAAGCAAAGACCATGATTCATAAAGCATTGTATTTCTTTAAAAAATTATACCATGATATCTTTTCATGTCTAATATATATTATGGATTACAAAACAAATCTCAAATATTATTGCTACAATGAGAAACCCCCGAAAGATAAGACGAGAAACTATTCAACTACAAAGTTTCCTCGAAGGCAAACGATCACTCTAGGAAAGATACTGAAGTGGCCTGAAGAAGCTAAAAAGACCTTGCATATGTGTTAGAGAATAAAGATGAAGAGTTAAAAAATTTGATAGCTTGGTGGTGAAGTATAGTTGCTCTGCTATGTTCTAATGTACTATTAATTTGTTTCTTTAATATTTTTGTGTTGTATGATTGTGTAACAGATAGTGGTTAAACAATTAATTAGACAACTTAGGGTAGTTCTAATTTTTTTAATATTTGTGTATCATATAATTTTTTTACGGGTAGTGTTTAAAAGATAACCTCAATGAGGTATAAAAACTCCAAATTAAAAACACAATTAAATAAATCTGCATACGATTGGATTCACTGGACCTACTCTCCTGTATATTAAATATATTTGTCAAATTTTAACGAAAACATTTTAAGTTTGACAAAAATCATTGTTAGCTCCACAAAAAATAAAATATTGTAAGATTGCATACATCAAATATCAAAATATAAATTTCAATGCAGTAACTAAATTTAACACTTGAAGAAATTAATATTGAGTTTACATTATATTACTTCATTTTCCATTGTAATTTATCAATTAAAAGACTAAAATGTAATTCTAAATCACAAAATAAATATCAAAATGATCTAAAATTTAAATCCAATCCAAAATAATTTTAGTATAATTAATGTACATTTTAAGGAATGTTTATAATTCCCAATAACACAATCTATTTTTACCCCTATATCGTATAAAGATATTAGTAAGCGAATCTCTAATATATTTTTATTGTATGTTCATTACATCATCATTGATATCATTATGAAATTAATGTAATCAATTACATACTACTCGTCGCAAAATTGTTAACAATTCTCATAAATAATTTAAAATGCAACTTAAAACACATATAAATAAATAAAATAGAGTGTATGTGATCTAAAATATAATAAATAACGAAATAAATAAATAAGTGCATGATTTACATCTTTTTTAAACAATTTTATTTTAAAATGCTAATACAATGATAAAAAGATATAAATGAGGATTTTATTCATACAAAAAATAAATCTCAACTCATAAAATATATGTTAGTCTACTCATTCTTATATTGTGAATGAATGATTATTTTGGTAGTCAATAACTAGATAACTAAAAAATAGAAAATTAAAATGGATAATGATTTTTTAGCTAACTAAGTATTTTTGGATTTCTATACAAATTTATTATCGTTAACATTTTTTTATAAATCACTATAAAATGTAAGATTTTTCGTCAAGTGGTATTAAAATATTATGTCATTTTCAAGTTTTGATTATATTGATATATTTATGGGAGTAGATTATCGGTGGGATGATTAAAACTCTCCCACAAATATTTTTTTGGATCGTTTTTTTTAAAGTATTTCAGCAAAAATATTTTGTAATCTAGGAGTTCTGCCACCACAACAAGAGATTTGATGTAAGCTATGGTTATAAATAAATACAATATAGTGAAAGTGACCTTAAATATAATAAACAACAAAAATAATCATATTCATGATTTACATATGTTTTTTAAACAATGTGATCTTAATAATTTTAACACTATGAGGAAAGAAAATAAAATTGAGGATTTCATTTCACATAAAAATAAATTTCAACCCAAAAATCATGCGTTAGTCTACTCATTCTTATGTTGTGAATGAATATTTTTTCTGTACTCAACAACTAGATAACTAAAAAAGTTAAAATGGATAATGAGTTTTTAGTTAACTTAATCATATTAGTGTTATATATATTTTACAAGTCAAGATAAAATTTAGTTTAAAGTTATATGACTAAATGTATTAATTATTGATGAAAATATAGATTTTAACAAATATATGTTTATTCCTTGCAAGTCACTATGTTGAACTATTACTTAATGATGTTTGTGATATATTATGAAAATATGTAGTAGTATATTATTTTTAGTTTGTGTAGTTAAAAAATATTGTACACTTTAACGGATTTGGTTTATTATTTACAAAAAATAGCATGCAACATTGAAATTAGACTTGGGACGTGTTGTCATGTATGTGATGATTCAGAGCAATAAATAGGTTTTTTTCGCTGAGACTATCTCCAAAAACATAAGTTAAAGTCATAAAATAAATATAAAAACGATACTAAAAATAGTTTTAGTACGAAATTATGTTAATATAATTAATATACATTTTAAGCAAAATCTTTAGTAGAAAACAATCTAATTAATGATGATCAGTGAAAGTTGATAAACTACAATAACACAATCTATTTTTACCCAACTATCAAATGATTATTCCAATAGTAAGTGAATCTTTATGTTTTGTGTTCATTACATCATCATTAATATCATAATTTAATAATATTAAAAGATATTCAATGCCCCTCACAGTATTATTAACTCTAATAATTAATAATTGAACAATATAACTCAAAACATATATAAATAAATAAACAGAGTACAAGTGATCTTAAATATATTTTAATTAACAATACAAATATATATATTGATTATTTTCTCTGGGATGTTTTTATATTAAATCTTAGTATACCAAGTGTCAGAAGAGATGAAAATAAGTGACTATCAATAATTATGTCCTTATTTATTTAGTCACACTTCAATTTCCTTTTTTCTTTCAACAAAATAAGTGACTATCAATAATTTATAATTATGTCCTTATTTATTTAGTCACACCTTAATTAAATATTGTAGTAGTTGTGTATAATCATTCATTTTGGTGATCTTCATGTTATCAAATATAATTTTAAATCATGTCCTTATTTAGATGATGTTCATGTTATCAAATATAATTTTAGTAGCAAGAAAATGTTAATTTATTTTGAATTACGAAAAATCTTTGTTAACTACACCAACTATAACATAATATGTGAGAACGCATTCCAAACTTCTAATTGTGTCATAAACATCATGAAGCACTAATCTTATATGGTTACATGTCCAAAGTATATGTATATACGTTAAAAACTACATTTCTATCAAATCTTAGCGAAAATCGTAAATTTGAAAACAATTATTGTCAGCTATACAAACTATAAAATATTACAATGCATGCATCAGATACCAAAATACAATTTTAACTACAATAATTAAATTTATGATAAATCTTTTCAGTTACACTAACTATAACATAGTAGTGAGAACACATCCTAAAATTCTAATTTTTTCATAAACATAATAAAGAATTTATTTTACATGGTAACTAGTCCAAAGTATATGTATATATGTTGGAAAAAAACATTTCCTTCAAATCTTAATGAAAACCTTTTAAGTTTGACAAAAGTGTTGTGACAAAAAAAAAGAAACAAAAGTGTTGTCAGCTCCACAACCAATAAAATATTCTAAGACTACATACACCAAATATCAAAATTTAAATTTAACTAAAATTGTGAATTTTTTTTATAACTATAATAACTAAATTTAAAAAATGAAGAAATCAATCTAAATTTGAAATTATATTTTGTCATTTTCATTGTAATCTATCCTTTACAAGACTAAAATATAATTTAAAGTCATTAAATAAATATCAAAGTGGTCTAAAATTTGAATTCAATCCAAAATATTTTCATATAATTAGTGTACATTTTAAGCAAAAAAACTTATTTGAAAATAACCTAGTTAATGATGATCCCAATTGATGATGTTCAGTGAATGTTTATAATCGCTAATAACACAATCTATTTTTACTCCACTATCAGAAAAAGATCTCACTAGTAAGCGAATCTCTAATATATATATATATGTTTATTTTTTTTTTTTTTTGGTATGATCTCTAATATATGTTTATTGTATGTTTATTACATCATCATTAATATCATTATTGAGTTATATTTAATTAATATAATCAATTACCTACAACTTGCCGCAATATCATTAATAACTCTATAAAAAAATAATGTTACAATACATCCCAAAACAATATAAATAAATAAAATAGAATGCAAGTGATCTAAAATATAATAAACAACGAAATAATAATCAAATGCATGATTTACATATGTTTTTGATTTATAAAAAATTTGATTTAAAATGCTAAGACTATAAGAAAAAATATTTGACATTGGGGATTTTATTTCATATAAACAATTAATCTCAACCCGTAAACTATGTGTTAGTCTACTCATTATTATATTGCGAATGAGTGATTTTTGTTTTTTGTAGTCAACAACTAACTAAAACAAAAAATTAGAAAATTAAAATGAATAATGAGTTTTTAGCTAACTAACTATTTTGGATTTCTATAAAATTTTTATTTATGGTTAATTTTTTAAAAAAATCATTGCAGTGTTATATAAATTTTTGAATTCAAGATAAAAATTAGTTTAAAGTTATTATAGGTTTTCCTAAAAATCTCTATAAAATGTAAGATTTTTGCAAGTCGTATTAAAATATTATGTCTTTTTTTCTTTAAAGTTTGGGTGATATTGATACTTTTGAAATTTAAAAATTTTTCTTTATATTGTTAAATCTACAAATTATTGATTAAAATGTTGATTGTAACATACATATGTCTACTTTGTGCCACTACAGGAAATGGGGATATTAACAACATTTGAAAAACGCTATAGTATATTCTATAGCGTTGTAGAAAACGCACTGGCAACGCCAGTCATAGTAGGTCTGACACATAACATAGCGGATGGAAAGAATGCAATGGTTAATAATCTAATTGGTTAACATGCAATTGTTATTTTTTATAATAGCATCTTTTATTGTTATGAATATATAATAATAATAGCTTTTCTCTTTTCTTTTCTATAGCATTTTGTTTGTACTATAATTTGATTGTACAAATAACAATTTTGTTATTAATTTAATTTAATTTATTATACAATAATCTAAAAATTTTAAATATAATCAAATTAACAATTCATTATATTAAACCATAAAATATTTCTCATGTTTACAAAATATTTAGGAGCACCAGAGTACAACCTACTATTTCTAAAGAAGCTGATAACATTGATGACAAAAAAAAAGATGATAAAACTTTTTCTGGATAGGAAGAATCAGGAGAAAGAAATGACATTTGTTCTTCTCTCTTCTTTTCATATCGAGATGTTCACCACATAAGATTTCACAGAAGGTTTTGTCATGCTCTTAGTGTCTGCAGAAGATATAAATCTTGACATTCTTGATGCTTCCAATTAACTTTCTCTATTCCTAGCTTGAGCTGGGCGTTCGGTTAAATGGTTCGGTTCGGTTCTCTTCGGTTCCGGTTCTTTCGGTTCTAGCAAAAGAAGATCCATTTAGGATCCGAAAGAAATTCGGTTCGGTTCGGTTCGGTTCCTAACCGGTTCGGTTCGGTTCGGTTCGGTTCTAAAAATTAAGAACCATTTCGGAACCGAACCAACGGGTAATTTTGGTTCTTTCGGGTATTTTACTCGAAATACCCGAAAGAACCGAAATACCCAAACCATTTCGGAACCGAACCAACGGGTAATTTTGGTTCTTTCGGGTTATTTTGGTTCTTTCGGGTAATTTCGGTTCTTTTTTCGGTTCTCGGTTCTTACCCGAACCGAACCGAGAACCATGGATCTCTATAATTAGATCCATTCGGGTAAATCAATCGGATCCGGAACCGAACCGAACTTGTTTTTCGGTTCGGTTCGGTTTGGTTTTTCGGTTCCGGTTATTATGCCCAGCCCTACTTGTGATTGATATTCTAAGAAGGTGTTCAAGTATCTGAAGAGAGGACCACTATTGTTGTGGTGTCAGCTGTATGAAGTCATTCATGATAGTTTCAATATGAAAAGGAAACGTTTTATACAAATATTACCCTATCCCTCCAATTTATGTTTGGTGTCCCATACAAATCAAGTTTAAAGTACACAAAGAGTCAAGATCTGTGAGTAGGATTATATACAACATAAGACGGTATATGCATAAAGATGCAGTAAAATAAGAAACCGCAAGAGAAATTACCAACCTTTGCCTTAGACTGACTTACATTAATCTAAAATACAAGAACACTAACAAGGCCGATCCTGAGATTTTAAAATTTTCTAAAAGACGCAATCTACAATGGAAAAATATGCCAAAATTATACAATTTTTTAAAAAATGGACTGTTTTCTTAACTAAAAATTATTGAAAAAAAGGCCGCAAGCGCATGCTTGCTCTGCTTTGACTCAAGACCGGCTCTGCTAACAATGGAGGTTGTAAATATAGTCATAAGGAAGAGTAAGAAGAGAAACAACAATAGTGGCCCTAGCAAAAAGTCCTTACAGAAGAAAGCTTGATGTTTTTATCTATTGCTACTTCCTCAACTATTATTGCTACAGAGGAGAGGGTGAGAACATACCACACAACCTTACCATCATTGTCACAAATTGCACAAAAAAACTCAACCCCTAAGAAATCATCCAATTCATCTTCATCAGATGGTACAGTTGTGTCATCTCCAACTATGAAATTATCCTTTGGATCATCCTAATAAATTGGATCAATTACAACTTGTCGCCAAAGGAAGTGGAAGAGGAGAGGGAGAGACACTATTAAGATCGAGGGTTTGCGTTTAGAAAAGGAAAAAAAGAGTTTGATGGTTTTTGGAGTTTAGGATTTGTAGATAAACATGTTATAAGATTTAGGGTATAAGCTTTATGATATAAATGTATAAGTTTAATATATTTGAAATGTTTATAAACATTTTATTTTTTATTTTTTTAGAATTTAGAATTTAGAAGAGATGTGTGAACTTAAATATTAATGTTTAATATTTTTGAGTTAGTGTTTGAGGTTTTAGGATCTAGAATTTAGAAATTTTTATCTTACATGGTAAAATGAGATATGAACTCTAACCCCTAATAAATAAAAAATATATTTTCCAACATATACCCTCAATTATTGTACATATATTATTAAATATTTTATGATTTTAATTTGTTAATTATTGTACATATATCCTCAGTTATAATCCCTAAATCATATACCCTCAATTATTGTATATATACATATATATAGATATATAATTAAAGACTTTATGATTTTATTTTGTTAATTGAGAAACAGTGAAATATAATTGAAAATTGAACTATAAACATATATCCTAAACTCTTAGTGTTTCGAGTTATAATTAATTACTTTGGTTGTAACTCACATATATGTTTATATACTCTAAGATTTAAGGCGTAATTGGTAAATTGGTAAGGAAAATAGTAGTTAAAAGTAGCTGAAGTGGGAGCTGAGCAGAAGCTGAGAGCGGAAGCTGAGAGAGAAGCAAAGAGATGAGAGATGAATTTTCTTATCTTAGAAATAATTTATTTTGAACATTGAATCATAATTATTTATTTTGATATGTGAATAAAATTATTATTAAAATTAAACGACTAATTTAAAAAAAAACTATCTATAAGTTCTCCATATATGATATGCAATATTTAATACTCAACCCAGATAAAAAATTAAAGTATATTTTTATTTAATGCTATAAATTTAAAGATCAAATAAAAACTATCATTTGCTTTAAACATGTCAAATTCTTGTAATATTATTAGAAGAAAATCTTATGTAAATAAATTTTACGTTAAGGAATTCATCTGTGAAAAAAGTTTCAAAATGTTAAAATTTATAGGATCTAATATATTGTTGTCAATTCTAATTTATTTTAAAAATTATGAAAAATCTAAAAAATTTATGAGTTAAATAAGAATAATAGACTTTTTGTATTTCAAACCAAAATACTTAAAAATTATTTTGAATGATTTTAGGAAAAAAAACTCTTGCTGCACATGTGTTATAACAGTTCCATAGATGAAGGTACACGTGTGTAACTTTTATTAATTTTGTTTGATTGGTGTTGTAACATCCTTGTTCTACGTTACCACTATTGAAATGTGGTTCCAATCAAGACTTTAGTTTTTGGTACAAAAATTATGAAAAAGTAGAACAAAAATATTATTGTTATTATATACGAGATGAAATAATTTTATGATTTAAGATTTTGGGGTATACAATTTAGGGTTTAGGATATAATTTTAATGGATGAAGATTCAATCACTAAATATTTGTTGGCATTATTTTATGTTACATATTAAAAGCTAAGAAAAAAATCCTAAAACAATTTTCACGTTTTTTCAATTAACAAAAAAGTGTTTAAATTTTATTTTTGTTTATTAAACTAAAAAGTAGTGAAAAATTTTAGGGTACGAGTTTTAGGGTCTAGAAATTTCGATAGCATTACATAGGATTGTGTAATTTGCGCGTCTGCTGTCTTCCTTAGATGTGGTAGCCATTTCTCATACTCCCTCTCCGGAATCAAACCCTATTTCATCGAGATTAACAAACTCTTACGCCAAATTCTTCATCACCTCATTTTCCTTGGGAACTTTATCGTATGAATTTAGTTAGCCCTTAAACCTCCGACATTTGCCTTACCAAGTTTCTCAACATGATTTTGTTTCTCCCACAAACCTTTAGCAGGGGTTTTAGCTGCGGGTGGATTATTAATAGACTTTTGCGGCGAGGTGTATGTTAAAGATAGAGGTTGGAATTTTGAGAGATGATCATGGTTTTGGCACTTTCACCTATTTCCAGTTTTTTCATACGCTCAGCAACTGCATCTTTGACTTCTTAACCAATGTTCTTCTCCACATTTGAAATGTTTCGGGCTAACTCTTTAAAGTTGTAATCGTATGAATTTAACCGCGACTCAAACATCTCAAATCTACCATTATGGTTGTCAAATCTTCTGGAAATTTTATGTAGACAAGTTATTATGTTCTGCAGTGCCTCCCTACCTTCCTTTTCTGTAAGAACATTTCTCTCTGTCTTCTCCTTCTTCTTCTCTACAACAACAACTTCCTTATGTTTCTTATCTTTCTTCTGCTTCTTTGTTGGTAGCTTAGCCTCAGCCAAAACTCCAGCCTTCGTTCTTTTCTTGTTCTTATTGCTCTGCACATCCCAAAAACCTCTAACATAGCGGTCTGCATATATGTTTGTTATCAAGTTCACAAGTTGTGGGTCATCTGCTTCATCTGGACACTAAGAAAACAACTCTTGTAAAAAATCCTTCATGACCATATTCCTCAGGTGCACCTACACAAAATAATTCATAGCTCAATCTTCAAATTAAAACAAACTCAGCCATCAAATAAATAAAAACATTCTAACTCATAACTCAGCCATGAAGAAAATAAAAACTAGATAACTCAGCCATTAAATAGAAAATAGGAAACATCGCGAACTCAAAATCCATCTATCAAAAACTCATAACTCAGCCACCAAATAAATAAAAACTAGCTATCAATAGCTCATAACTCAGCCATATAGAAAATAAAAACTAGATAACTCAACTGTTAAATAGGAAATACGAACGTCTCAACATAACATAACCACCAAATAAATAAAAACTCAGTCTGAAACATTAGCTGGCCATGAAATCTGATATCATCAGAGATTACATAATTAAAACTTGCACGTATACGCTTTGCACCCCATCAAAAAAGCGGAATCTCGTCGTCACTTATCACTCTCCCAAAACGCTCTCGGAAGCAAGATAAATTCATACGCCCAAACCAATAACAGTTCTTTCAGGCCACTGATGGTGTATGATTTACCTTGTGGACTAGAAAACTTAATATAACCAATAAGAACTTCAAATGTAGAACAATCTCATTGATATGTCATAATAGCTTCATCATCAAATACTCTTTTTTCACTTTCAAAGGATATCCTAAAATTATGATGCAAAGCATAAAGATCCATGACTTGCAGAAGTAATAGCCCCAACCATTTTCGCTTTTCATAACTCCATGGCCGATAGACCTCTAATGCGGATATCAATTCATCTAACTTGGGTCCCATCCCATGCGGCACATTCAAATCATCCTAGAAAGCTTTGTATTGCTCAGGTTCAAAACTTTTAGTTGGCAGTGGGTTTGCGTTTAACTCAATTATCTCATCAAATTCGTTTAATCCAAACCTAATAGGTTAATCATAAACGATATTCCAAATCTCCTTCTTATATATGCGAAATTGTCTACAAAGTAGATAATGTATAGTCCTACCAGACTACACACTATTGCTATCAGCTAGCTTAGCAATGATTCCAACAGGAAACTACTTCAGGCCTTGCCACACATCATTACCTAGTGCTTCTTTAATGAGAGGGGAGTCTCCCATATTGAAATTGTGATTAATCACTTTGTTTTCAAGATTAGAAGCCCCTTCAACGTAAAGTCTTGAAGGGTAATCTTGTGCTTGATATTCAACGTAAACTCAATCGCTATAAAAACTAACTCAACCACATCATAATATATAACCCGACCACGATATAAATCAACTCAGCCACAACATAAATCAAACTCATCCGCGACAGAATCAAATTCAGTCGAAACATAAATCAAACTCAGTCGTAACAAAAATCAAACTCAGTCTTAACATAAATAGAACTCAGTTGCAACATATATCAAACTCACTCGCAACATACCAAAGAATATGACGAGAGTGAAGCCGATTTTGGAGAAGAAGCTTGCTTGGAATACGATTTCAGAGAAGAAGCTTACGTACAATACACTTTCAGAGAAGACGATGAGGGCGAAAACTAGGGTTTTTACTGGTTTTTTACTCTGAGTAAAATACCGTTTAAGAAGATTTTTAATTATATGTACAACGGTTTCAGTTGATGTGGAAAGCGTTTTAGTGACGTAGATTTGTTAATTAAAAATAATCTCAATTAGAAGAAAACTAAGCAAGGGTGTTAATTTTAATTTACTAGTGGTTTAAAAACACTCTAGTAAATTTTAAAAGATGTATGTTATTCTAGTCTTATTAGAACTTTTCTATGCTATACTAATAATTTTCTCTATTATTAATACTTGTTCATCGTAAGACAATGATGGTTGATTTTCATATACTGGGGAAGTTTCATCTTGGATCCATTGATTTGTAGAAAAAAACCGTGAGATCTTAAAAATATCATATTCACGAATAATATTGTCTGACTTGATGTTTACAACAAAATAAAAGAGCATTCCCAAGAAATTCTTGATTGGTTGCGGAAATTCAGAGTCTTCTATCTATTATAGTTAAAAAATGAATTAAAAATAATTAACAATGTGAACTTATGTAGATTTTAACTGTTTAGAGAAATAAAAAAGTTTACCTCAGCAAAATTTCTCTTTAAAATAAAAGTAGTTGTATGAGCGATAATTTCAGCTAGGGGTGGGCGTTCGGTTTTTGGTTCGGGTTCGGTTCGGGTAATTCGGATTTCGGGTTATTCAATTAGGGGCATATAGGAACCGTTCGGGTTATTTAAAAACTCGGTTCGGATTCGGTTCGGTTCTATTAGGGTTCGGGTCGGTTTTTTCATTTTTATTAGGAACCGAAATGGAACCAAAAATCCAAAATATCCATAAAAAAATCCAAATTATCCGAACAACCTAGCGAAAATCCAAGTTAATCCAATCAAAAATCCAAAATATTAGACAAAAATATATAAATATCCTAGTTACCTTACTAAAAATCTGCATTTTCTACCTAAAATCCTAACTATTTGATCAAAATTACATATATATACGGGTGTTTCGGTTATACATTCGGATTTCGGTTCGGTTTGGGTTCGGATTCGGTTTTTCGGGTTGAGATATATAGGAACCGTTCGGGTTATTTGGAAGAATAATTCGGTTTCGGTTTTTTCGGTTCGGTTTTGGTTCGGATTTCGGTTTATATGCCCAGCCCTAATTTCAGCAGTAACCAAATCGAACAATAAGCATTTAAGCTCACTTGTTTGGATCCATGACATAAACATGTAACTTTGATAATGTTTAAAAGTAATATAAATTAGAAATAAAAATGAATATATATATATATATATATATATAAAATATAAAATATATTTTATAAATATAAAATCAATAATTCCAATAAAATTAAAATATCACATACTTCAAAACTTACCTTGCGCCAACATTTTGGTAACCCATTTATCGTACTCGTTACATTTTCATTCTCTTTTTTTTCATCTTGTTACTTTCATCTTAAGCAACCACGTCATCTCTAATTTTCTTACTACATGAATTACATTCAATATAATACCAAAACCAATCAATATTTATCTTCATAATTGTGCACATTGTCTTCACCTTGAAAACTTATAATTTAGTAACAATATTATTCTATAAATTAAGAACTGATATTTATAATTAATAAAAATTTGTAATTTATTTAAAACTAATAACATCGTTAGTCTTTTTAATATCTAGAATAGTCATTCTCTCTAGATCTTCCTCTTTGAAGATGGACATGGCATTTTTTGAAGTTTTGGTTTGCTTTCCAAGATGGTTATGGCTACTTCATCTTCTGGCAACCTAAAATAACACAAATGAATATTATATTTATATACAATATCGAATATCAAATATATTATTTTTTATAAAATGCATCATAAAAAATATATAAATCAAACGAATCCAAAACATCAGGGTAATTTAGATTAGCAATGAGTTTGGAGGCATCAAAAACACTTGATATGCTTTCCACAATGTGCATGGTAAACGTTCATCACAATTAAAATATTTTGTACAACAAGAAATAAAAACAAAATTAATCAGCAATAGACCAAAACTATTGATTTAAAAATAGAAAAAAAAATTACTTTTGATTCCGCATTTCAAAATCGATTTTGCTCTTTAGTTTATTATCCTTGATGGTAGTTTCAGTTCATTCCAAATTAACCACTTGTCCCATTACATCTGTAATTTTAAAGTGTTAGTCAATACACATAATATTTAACAATATTCGAATTATAATACTAACCAATAAAAAAGAATCATTTAAACCATCTAATAGTACTTAATCATATTGGAAAAATTTGAAAAAAATAGTTTTGGTCTTCAGTAATACTCTTAACATCTTGAACAATAGTATAATATAATATATTCATTCTGTTGTCCACTACTCTCCAAAATTTTGCTGGAGTGTAAAATTATCAATTGATTTCCATAAACCAACTCGGAACTTTGACTCAAAAACGTGCAGCAAATTCACGTTTAACAAATGCTTGTATTTTTGATCCCTAAATACCAAAAAGTCACGTTAATAAGATAATAATAACTATACGTATCAGTTTACATAAATACACTATATATTACTACGTCATCGGATAAAATTAACTCAATAGATCTAGGAAGACCTCTTGAACTATCTAGTCTCCACAAATGAATGTTCCTAACTTTCACACACAATGATTATTTGTACGATTTCACAAGTCTTAAGAATGTAAATTCGGATACTTTTGTCATCGTTTCTTCATAATATTGCCAAAATAGATTGTGGAGTGAAGTATGTCAAAACTTTTATGAACTCATGGTATAACATTGGTTATATATATATATAAAAACAAACGTATATTTTAGAAAATATCGTATAAATTAGTTATATGAATTTAGAGAGTATTCATTTATATTCTAAGTTACCTCAATTGTAGATATACCCGAAAAATATTCCAAATATAACAAGTTAAATATTTTATAAGATACCGAGAATATATTTTGTAGTTAGTTTTTTAAAAAAATATTTGATATTTTTACTGTGCTTTTCCTTTTTATATTTTAACTTATTTTTCTTATAATTTTATATTAACACATTTAACTATTTCAAAATTTCATTTTATTATACACAAAAATTGAAAAATAACTAGATTTTCTATATAAACAATTGTTACTTGCTTGCACTGTTCAAAAAAATCGGTCTACGCGGGCGGCCAGAACCACATGTCCGAAGCAATTTTACTATAATTGGTGGAAAAAATTGGTGTGGGCCAAATCGGTATTAATCAGGTTAATTCGGTCAAATTAGCCGGTTAAATTATTGGTTAACCGAATAATATTTATTAAATTAAAAAAAATTAATAAATAAAGAGCATGATATTACAATCAATATGAAATTTGAATTTGATGGCGAACAAGTAGTGAATATGAAGTCTTTTGCAAGAGAAGAAGATTAAATGTTTTTTTATTTACATTTTTAGTTTTGTAACTTTATATATATATATATATATATATATAATTTATTGAACAATTTTTGGATTTAAATTTTATGTTTAGTGTTTTGCTTTTGTTGGATATAAAATGAATGTCTTTTTTAGTTTTTCTTACTTTTTCAAAAAAATAATTGATGTAAGAGAATATATTCTACTTAATTAACAAGAACTTTAAACCTTGTCAAACTATAATTAATTTTTTTAAATTAAATATAAAAATGTTGTTAACGTCTACTTCCGCCTAGTCTCCGATTATCTTTTTAGGCGCTAGGTTCCTATTGAACAACTAACTTCTGTATAATGATTTTTTGAACCTTGCTTGGTTGTCATTATTTAAGTTAAATTTAATTCATATCACAATCTTATAAGCCATAATTAGCATACATGTCACATTAAGTTAAATGCGTTATAATTTATATAATAAGAAATATCTTATAGTTAGCTCTTCTTTTAAAAGATTTTATTTTCATATTGATGTTTTTTATATATTTTACTTTTTAGTTTTCTCTTTTTCATATTTAACTATTAAAATTTTTTTGTTTTACAATATTTGAACAATTCAAATTAAAATATGCTAATTTTTAAAAAAATGTTTGACATGTGTTACAATCGAAGTTAGCTCTAACACATGTCTCAATATGAGTTAAGTCTAACATGTGTCATAATCTGTGAATTATAATTAACCCACGTTCTATAACTTATAATCAATACTATTAATCATAATTAAAAGTTTGTAATTACATAAAAAAACACATTTATACTCAATTGTTTTAAAAACAGAATTGTAAAATACTTTATATTGAAGAATTAATTTTATATAGTTGTTGGGCTATATTGGCACACTTAAGCTTGAGGACTTTCTCTTTATCAAGAATTTTGAGAGCAACAGGTTCTCTCAGTCTCAGAGTTTCTAGCAAATTTAACTTTCGCAAAAGTTCCTTCACCAATTGTTCTTCCTACTTCATATTTACCTACTCTACGCTTAACTTGCTACTTTCGATTAAAACCAAAGAGAGAGAGGGCGAAGAAGAAGAAAGAAGACGAAGAGTAGATAAAATCTCCATTTATAAAGAGAAGCATGAAGTTCATTCCTAGAAAACACAATTCTCATAATCAGTAACCCTTAAATTCACTCCAGAGGTTTGGTTGTTCCTTATGGTTGGGTACTTAGGAAGAAAGCACAGACCGAAGATAGATTTTACTCTGGTTGTCTCCAGAGCCGGTCTTGAGCACAAACAGAGTAAGCATGAGCTTGCGGCCCCTTTTTAGTTTAAAATTTTTGATTAACAAAAACAGCCCTTTTTTGAAAAATTATACAACTTCGGCCTATTTTTTTCGTTGTAGCTTGCGGTCTTTGTAAATTTTTTAAATCTCAGGACCGGCCCTGGTTGTCTCACAAAATGTATACATCCCAATTTGGTTGAATAAATAGAGGCATTCATCAAAGTTTTAAGCATAGACTTTAATAATTACGCATGTCAATAATATATATGTTATCTCTGAATCTAAAACACTTGGCCAAAACGAGACATAGCACAAAAAATAGATATGGTATCTGACTCAATTGCAAATAATATAAATTAAAAAATGTAGAGCAAGATGCTTAAAACAACTTAACTTATCTCCCCTCAATGACATCATCATCAGGCAAAGACAGTAGCAGCAAACAAGACCTTAACTCTATTTGAGTCTGTGAGATGGTAGACAGAACCGGACCAGTCAATCTTCCCCCGAATCTCTAGTCCCTGGCTTGTCTGGATTTTGGTGAGGGAAATCTCTGCAGAAAAAACCTCCAAACTCTTAGCACCTTGAGGTTGGACGTTCCAGTAGATGACAATGTTGCACGCATGGTTTCTGGAGAGTTTGATGATATCGTGTTGTTGCAGCTCTTCCAAACCCTTGACTTCCTTCCAATCCAACTCATGTGGCAAACACCACAATATTGTCCCGCTGGCACCACGAGAAAATAAGAATTCTCCAATCAAACACCAGTCGTCTCTGTCTCCTGGTTTGGAATCTGTTTTTTCGCATGACACAAACATAGGAGGGGAGAAGGAGAAGCTTTGACCATCCTCATCAACCGCGTAAACCTCCTTCTTGCCTATCACCACGCTTTGTTTGATATTCTTTGGCCGCTGCTGCGTGGTACACAAGAAATCCCAAGTATAGGTGCGGAGATCGTATACCTCTGCCCAGTTTGAGGAATCGACGTTATCCCCGCACCCTCCAAACACGTATAACTTGTTGTCTATCATGCTTACTGAGGCGAAAGCACGAGGCATCTTCATGGGCGGGCTTTCGTACCATGCATGCTCGAAACAATCGAACCTCGCGACAGTCGATGTGGCTTTGCCGTTTACGAGTCCACCTATGACATATATACTCCAATCCACCACCACGAAAGAGGATCCTGATTCGCTAAACCAAAGCGAGGGGACCGGTTTCAGCTGACGTTTTATCGGGTGGAGTATGAACCAACGTGGGACGGGTTCTGGAAATATGTGCAAGCACACGTAATAAGATGGCTCGATGCACTTCATCCGCCATCTCAAGTCCCATAGATAAGGGCAGGTTGCCAAAGACTGGTGTGTCTTGGAGGTCATAGCTAATGCTACAAGGTCCAATCTCGATACATGAACCAGGCAGTTCGAAACTATCTCATCTGGCAACGACGATAACCCATAAACCTTCGTCTTCTTCTCCTTTCTCAATTCTAATTCAGAATATCCACATATCTTCCTTTTCATTGATTTCCTCGATTATGTTTTCTTCTTCAATTCTTTTTTTCTTTTTTCTTTTTTGCTGACAATTGAGAGACGAAGAGCCCAGAAACTCTCTTATATAAAAAATATTATATCCTAATCCTAAAGAAAAAAGGAAAACAAGACCTCCCAACAACAACACGCTTTGGTTCAGAAGATATGATGGTGGCCCAAATTTGTGCAACCGGAGGTGGGCTTAACGGAACCAAAGCCCAGTTAAAAACTAAGGCGCTAATTGGTAAACAATAGCTGGAATGGTGGAAAAACAAGTAAACTAAGGAAAAAAAAACAAATTAATCAAGTTATGGAAAAGTTTTTGAGAAATTCCTTGGAACACCACCAAAAGAAGTTCAAATTTCAAAAATACCACACTCCTAAAAGTTTCAAAAATATCAAACTCTCAAATGTTCCAAAAATACCACAAACATAAAAAGTGACTTTTAAAGGTTTAAAATTTAAAATTTTGGGTTCACCAAATAGAGTTTAGGGTTTAGTTTTAAAAGGGGTAGAGTTTGGTTTTGGAGTTTCAGGGTTTAAATTTGAAGTTTTAAAGTTACTTTAAATTTTGTGGTATTTTTGGAACAAAAACATTTTTGTGGTATTTTTAGAAAAAAATGTAGTATTTTTGAAACTTTTGGGAGTGTGTGGTATTTTTGGAATAAACCTAGTTTTTGGTGGTATTTTTGAGAATTCCCCAAAGTTTTTTATATATAACTAGGGGTTATCCTACATCATGTGCGGATTTATTTTAAAAAATAAATTTATATTTTTGAATAATTATGTAGTTGCAATAGCTTAAAATTAGATATATATATTTTTGTAACTTATACAAGATCTTAACCTGCATTATGTACGGAGCTATATTTTATATATATATATATATATAGTTTTTTAACCGACGCATATAATTTTGATGTCAAATATTGTGTAGTAATAATTTAATTTAATTTTTTTATAATTTATAATTATGTTATATACATTTTCGTTTTGGTTAGTTGTATACAAAATCAATATCAAATCCAACACCAATTAGTCATGCTCAAAAACTTAACTTCTTGTAATAAACAAAATAAATTACTAAAAAATGTTTTAAGTTTGTTTGACCAAAAAACAAATATATGTTTTGAGTTTTAATCGTCGCTTATTTGCACAGAAACATTGTATTCAAAATTTTTTATAAAATTGCAGATGTGTAATGATCGATTATGTAAATAGGTAAATTGTTCAAAATAAAATAAAATTAACGATAATAAATCTGAAATGAAACATTAACCAAACTGAAAGATTACATAAAATAAGTTTGTTCACTGAACTCAAAATCTCATTGTACTTTATAACTAAAGAAACAGATATTGAAAATGGTTGTTCTTACCAAACTCTATGCTTCTTAAGCCACAAGAGTACTTGCAGTAGTCGACTCACTGCAAAATCAAGAACACAAAATTAGACCAAAAAATCCAAAATGTAAGATTGATAAATGGAAATTTTCGATTTTCGAAAACACTTACTACTTCCAAACTGGAGGAAGCTTCTTGGTCTTCTTGTAATAACGAGCAAGACGATGGATTCTGCTCTCTACAAGAATCAACCTAAACTTTGAATCTTTGTCTTTCCTGTTCCTTTCAAGATGCTTGCGGATAGCGACAGCTTTCTTGATCAAATGATATAAATCTTCCGGGATCTCAGGAGCAAGACCTTTAAGAAATTTATAAAGTAAACTTTAGTTGCTTTTGAATGTTAAGGGCATCCAGTTGTCTAGGGCTTCGGTTTTTTTTTGTAGAATTGAACCAAACAAAAGTTCAGTTCGGTTTTTTGTTTTTGAAGTTAGAATTTTTCGGTTCGAAAATCTTAATTTTCGTTTATTTTCTAGTTTTGTCGGTTTTTTTGGCAAGTTCGATTTGGTTCGGGTCGATTAATTGAGTAAAAAAAAAATTGTTGCCAAACCGAACTAAAATAAAAAGATAGCCGAAATGAACCGAATAAACCGAACTAAATATGTGTTGGTTCGGTTAAAATGCCCATCACTAGTTAAGTTAGTAAACAAAGACTACTAATGTAAGGGATTGATTTAAGTACCATGAGCTTTCAAGATTCGCAAGATTTTGTTTCCGGTAACACTTTTCACTTGTGGGATACCGTGAGAGTCTCGAAGAATGACACCAATTTGAGATGGTGTTAAACCCTTTTTTGCAAACTTGCAAATTGATTCATCAACCTATTGTTCAATGAAACAATAATCAGATTACTCTCAAAATGCATCATGTAACTTCACAAATTCATCAATGGTAAGATTCAAATTGAGCTCTTAAAGTTTAAATATCATTTCTTACTTAGTGAATCTCCCTATCATCAAATTACATTACTAAATAAAGAAGCTTCTTCAAATCAAATCATATAAAATTGTAGATGATCCTAAACTTTAGATTAAGCATTACTAACTGTAGATGATCCTAAATTAAGATTTAGCATATGCTTTAACCTTATAAATTAGAATTATATTCAAATCAAATCGAATTAAGAAAAACCATATTTACACTACAAAATCACAAACATAAGATTATAATCCTAAGAAACATCAAATTACTAAACAAAGAAAGTTGTTCACGAATTCAAATACTTCTGCTAAACAATATCTCAATGCAGATGATTCTCCTACTCTACATTTCAGATCCAAAACTACGATTAAACCTAAGCTTAAGGCTTATGAGGTAGAATCACATTCTAATCAAATCGAAGTATGAATTGCTTAACGAATCTTACATCCTGAGAAGTAGTCTTAAGCCAACTCGGAGATGTTCTCTTATACGGCAAAGCAGATGCCGACATTCCCTTACTAAACAATAGAAAACCAATTTTTCAATCAATGGTTAATCAGATACAAGGAAGAGAGAAATAGACGAAGAAACGAAGAGACGAACCCTCTGCTATGCATACGACCCATGATTGCGACGGTGAACGGAGCTACCTCTCACTGAGATTGTTCTCCGGCTGCAACTGCGCTAACAATAGAGTGTATCTGGAAACCCTAATTTGCTCTTTAGTTTATATATGGTCTCTTATAAAGTTGCGCCATGTATTATATAGCGTTTATGGGCTTTTTATTTTAATGGGCTTTTTTATAAATTAAAAGCCTGCGATAAAAGGAGGTATTGTGGCCCGTATAAAAGCCTATAAGTAAACGACGTCGTTGTGTAAGGGTTGTACAACTTTTGAGAGATTTGTAATTAGAGCATAAGGAGATGTTTAAAATGTGGGCAAATTAATTAATTAGTAGGCTTATTTCAAATCTGGAATTTCATTTTTTGTTAAAAGTATGTTCACTAGGATTTAACAATAAGTAAATTTATTTTTTTCCCGGTAAAATCTATATATATAATAGCAAAGTCACTCTCTCCCCTTAGAGAGCCACGTCAGCATTTTTTAAAAAAATGAAAAAAGGTTCGGTTCTTTAATTGAATGCGTCTAAAAATATTTGTGAAATAAAAAAACCAAGGGGAAAATAGCAAAAATTCTTCTTAAAAGCAATAAATTCTATTAAAAGCAACAAAAATAAGAAATATTTAAGAAGACACAACAAATTTGTTTGTCATCATTTAACTTACACTAATCCTATTAACGAATATTGAACTTGCAATGATATAGTCATTTGATGGGGCCAATGCCACCACACCACAATGTGCTAGGCAACAAAACACAATTTAAAATACCAAAAAATAACTATTCCACAACCAACAATTTTTTAATAAATAAAAACTTAATAGAGATAAAATCAAAAACGAATAACCCGCGCATCGCGCGGGGCAAAAAAACTAGTATAAAACAATTACAAACTTTAAAACAAATTTTTTTTTTGATAAAGATTATATTGATATTAAACCCAAAATAGCTCATTTACAATTATTCATCTAACCAACAACAAAAAAAACAACAACTAAACCCAATCAAAATAGGTTTAGGTGGGCTTTCTAAAAACATAATCAGGTCCAGATCCAACACAAATTAAAAGAAAATCCTAGTTTTTAATTGAGAATCAAAAAGATTCTTCCACCGCCACAGGCTGTAAATCTCGCCGGCGCTGCACCTCTGGCGACCGACGGCAGATCCTGAAGTAGCGCTAACACCGCCACCCACCGGAATCATGATTTTTGAGAAAAATGAGGAGGCTGATACATGCATAAGATCCACAACGAAGAGAGAGGTGAAAGGTAGGTTTCCGGTTACCTTAGGAACGAGATTTTCCGGCGAGGGTCTTAGTTTAACTGCATAATTAAAATTGCGGCGATTCCCGCACCACAGAAGAACTTTGTCGCCTCTCTTACCGTAGACGGAGAAACCCAAAAGCAATCTCGAAATCCTTCAACTCCCGACGTTGTCGACCTCCGCGCTTTACCTCGAAGCAAATCTGGCCGGATCCGACTATTGTAAAGCAACTAAACCTGCAGACCATGAAGCCGGTGAACCTAGTTGAAAGGAGAAGAAGTCGATTTGAACTGTCAGAGGAGTTTATGATGAAACGGGTGAGTCCACCGACCTTGGGTCTCGCCGACGAACATGGGGTCACGGGGCACGTGCTTATGGTTCAGTTCGCCGACGGTGGGCCNAGAAAAAAAAAAAAAAAAAGAGTGGAAAGAGAAAGGTCGAATTTGAGTATTATTCTTTATGAGGGTAATTTATTACGTAAACATAATAACGTTATATTTGTTGAAGATAGTATATACGGAAACTAAGAAAAACCAATCTAGGGTAGCCGAGTGTCTAGGCACTTTAGCTCATGATAAAAAAAAATATATCTTAAGATATTTTTTTATAATTAGAAATAGAAGCTTTTAATTTTGGGGAATTTTTTAAAAAAGACACATTCCAAAATATCATACATTCCCAAAAGTTTCAAAAATATCACAATTTTTTTTTCTAAAAATACCATACAAATGTTTTTTTTCCAAAAATACCACAGATTTGAAATAGCTTTAAAATTTAAAATTTGAATCCTAAAACCCCAAAACCAAACTCTACCCCCTTCAAAACTAAACCCTAAACTCTATTTGGTGAACCTAAACCAAAAATTTTAAATTTTAAACCCTTAAAATTCTATTTTTATTTTTGTGGTATTTTGGAACATTTGAGAGTGTGTGGTATTTATGGAACTTTTGAGAGTATGTGGAATTTTTGGAAATTTAACTTTTTTGATTGTATTTCAAGGAATTACTCTTTAATCTTTTACTATTAGAGTAAATGAAACCGTTGAATAGTGTTATTTTTGACTAGTAAAAAAAAATGATTTAACAATTTTGGACTTAGTGAAAATCTGGCTTATGACAACTTTTCAACTAAATAAAATTAACATTTTCTTTATTTTATATCTCTTAAAAAAAATTGTTTTCATTTGAAATATTTTTTTTTTTAATAAACAAAACTAAATTCTAAACATTTAGAGTATAAAATTTTATTTTAAATTATGATGTTTAAAATTTCAGGTCCTGAAAACAACAACACAAGTCAACAAATGTTTAATCTTCATGCATAGTATAAGACCACTTGACCATAAAACAAAAAGACATAAATTATACTCCATTTATCAACATCTGATTTGGAATTAAATACTAGTATTAAAAACAAAGTTGAGAATCCCAATAATAAAAAAGAAAAGAATAATAGACACGTGATGATTGGATTAAAAACAAATGTCAACCCTAATTTAAGACCATACCTTTAAAAGCCAAACCTTCACCCATTTATTAACCTAACTGCCTAACCATTTTTCTTATCACCACAATCTTTTATATATAAATCCATTCTTCTCCCTAATGCAATAACCATATTTATAAAATTAAAAAAAAAACATTTTATCAAGTTAGAAAGAGAAAGAACATGAAGCTTGTTTGGTCACCTGAAACAGCCTCTGATGCTTATATCCACACTGTTAAATCTGTAAGAATTTTCAAATATATTATTGATTTTTTTACTTATCTTCGTCTTTTGAAATTTTGACTTGCATGTATATACTAAGTTTGCCCATGCATAAATGGACAAGTGATAAAAATATATATTATGGAGAATATGATTTTATTTATTTTAATAATAAAGTCAATTGTGTTTAGATAAACATTAGTTGAATATTGTATTTAATATTCTCTATGTTTCAAAATGACTGTTATTTAAAGTTATTTCACATATATTAAAAATTATATATTTCATATAAATAGTAATAAATATTATAAACCAACAAATAAAAAATTGCTGCAGTTTTTCTATTGGTTAAAAAAATCAAACGCATTTAGTTTATTCGTTGAAAATCTAAAGAAACAGTTAATTTGAAAAAAATATCTAAAAATATAATTAAAACAAAACATAAGAAATATAATTCAAGTTAAATAAGAAAAGAATAAGTGGTTTAGCTGTTGTTATTTCTTATATTTTCTTACCTGATCAAAGTTTAAATCTAATCACTCCTTATACGATTGCAAAATTTTTCTTTAATAAAATTTAGACTACTTAACCATTTGTTACAATTTATAACTTAAATTGACAAAAAAATAAATCATAGAAAATCATAACATCTACAAATAATATATATATATATATATATATATATATATATATATATATCTGAGAATTCTTCTATAATAACTTAATTTGCTTTGAATAATATTCAATGCAACAAATATATTCTTAATAAAATAATTGTATACAAAGATTTTCAAAATAATTTGATACAATCGGGAACTTCTAGCTCTTGTGGTAAATGATTCACAACTGTGAGTTCTGTCATCTGAATTCGAATTCCGGTCACCGTCAATATAATATAGGATGAATTTTGGCGGCCCTCCTGGATATCTTTGGCGACTGCAGACGCTTTAGGTCTAGTCGGAGTCTTTCAGAGCTCCGGATACTAGAGTCATACAAAAAAAAAAAAAATTTATACATTTCTTGTTTTGTTCATGTGATTGTTTGAAACATACGTTCTTGAATCTTGATTGTACATGAAATATATAGAGAATCTTGATTAGTCATGTTCTTGATTTTCTTGAAAGTGTAAAAGATACAAAGAATCAAGTGTAGCTGAGTATTTATCAGCTACAGCAGCAGGATGGAACACAAGACTCATCGTCGACACTTGGACACGTGGCGATCCAATCGCCGCCAGTGTTGGACTCACCGTCGCAGCCATTCACACGTGTGGAAGACACATATGCATAGTTCCTAACGAAGAATCAAAGTCAGAGTACGAGAAAGTAATGAAAACAGCCGTTAAAAACGAAACGACGGAGGTTTTAGTCGGTGAAACGGCGGAAGAAGTGGTGGAGAGACTTTCCGGCGTTGATTTCATGGTGGTTGATTCAAAACGCCGTGAGTTTGTTAAAGTGTTGGAATTAGTAAATATGAGTAAAATGGGTGCCGTTTTAGTTTGTAAAAACGCTTTGCATAAATCTATTCCTGAGTTTAAATGGCATGGTGTTTTGAGAAGAGGTACACGTGTCGTTAGATCTGTGTTTTTACCTGTTGGTAGTGGATTAGATATTGTACACGTGGGATCTAGTGATGGTGATGGTTTAAAGAAGGTTCCTAGCCGTTGGATTAAATACATTGATCCTCTATCTGGAGAGGAGCACTTGTTTAAACGTTGACAAATTGTTTTTTTGTTTCCATTAATCAAAACATTTACCATGCAATGTATAATAATTAATAAATAATATATAAGGGTTTTTATAATATAATTCAGACTGAAATTCGTATATCTCTCTAAAACCATATAATATAAATTTTTGTTGAATATATATATTTTTTCTTATATGAATCGAATTTGTGATTTTATAATCCCGATGATTAAAAGTTTAACTACTAAACCAATTAATTTTTAATAATAAATACTCTTTCCGTTCCAAAATATAGGATGTTTTACAGAATTATCTATGTTCCAAAATATAAGATGTTTTTGTATTTTTATTCAGATTTTAAACTTATTAAATATGTCATATCCAATAAAAAAAATGTTAGTTTTTATTGATTGATCAAGTGTTTTTAGTGTATAATATATAAAACATTTTAAATAAAAAACATAATTTTTTAATATACGCACTTTTAACCAAAACCTCCTATATTTTAGATCGGAGAAAGTATTTTTTTAATGAAATACTGTTAATTAATGATGTTCTTATGCAATGAAAAAATTACGACATGCTTTTTTTTTTAACACTGCTTTTTATAATAATAAGAGTTATAAAACATAAGTAAAAACAGAGGAAATAACAGAGGC
>OVBE01000689.1:0-45841 GCA_900406425.1 Iberis pinnata | reverse complement strand
GGTTGTTGTGTTCGTTAGTGTGCAGTTAGTTAGTTTTGTGAGCTGAGATCATATATAGGGTGAGTGTTCTTGTATTGGGTGGATTAATCGAAAGAAGTGAGAGTATTATTAGAGAGAGAGTTTTCGGTGAAGAACAAGAGAGAGAGAGAGAGTTCTTTTGTTCTGGTGTAATCGAACTGTTAATCTAGTGAATTCCGAGTAAATCTCGGTCAGACGTAGGTTCCAATTTTCGGAGGTAAACTGGATAAATCTTTGTGTGCATTTACTATTTTTAGTTTTAGCATCGATCTTTGATTCATCGGCTTCATCAAGGTTCAAATCGAGCTTGTTTAACTGGTTTGGTTGTTGCAAACGCAACAAGTGGTATCAGAGCCTGAGTTACAGAGGCAGGATCAAATCAGAAGAAAGTGCAAGCAGCAAGACCCATTGAGGAGATTCTTCATCTAATTAAGAAAAATGTCGACAACAAGATTGAAGGTGGAGAAGTTCAACGGCGTGATTGATTAGAACCTGGGGAAAGAAAAGATAATGGCTCAACTCCAAATTGCGGGAATGATGGAGGCGTTAAAGGTTCAAGAAAGGTAACTGATTGACAAAGAATCATTAATCAAAGGCGAAGCAGGCGAGGTAGAGTCTAATGGAGATGAACTATCAAAGGAAGAGAAACATCAGCTAGAAGAAAAGCAAAGCAAGGTAAGAAGCATGATAATCCTCAGAGTTACAGACCTGGTAGTAAGAAAAATCATCAAAGAGAAAACAATTGCGGGTATGTTAAAGGTTCTTGACTCCTTGTACATGAGTAAGTCTTTACCAAATCGAATTTACCTAAAACAACGCTTGTATGGATTTAAGATGGTAGAAACTATGTCTGTAGAGAACAATATTGATGAGTTTTTGAAGGTAGTTACATATCTTGGAAATGTTAAGGTGGAAATTTCAGATGGGGACAGGGCCATCCTTCTCTTAATGTCTCTTTCCAAGGAATTTGATCAATTGCGGGATACACTGAGATATTGTAAAACAACCCTGACACTTGAAGAAGTAACAAATGCAATTCAGTCCAAACAACTGGAATTTCGTTCAACTTAAAAGACAAAGACTCAAGGAGATGTTCTTTACACAAGCAATCATACCAAAGGCAAGAATACCAAGCAGAATAAAGGTAAGGAAAAGAGTAAAGCAAAAAGGAAAGGAAAAGAAACTTACATGCTGGGTATGTGGTGATGAAGGTCATTTCAAAAAGGACCAGCCCAAAGAAAGGTCAAGGGAAACAAAAGGATTCGTCTCAAGCACCAGGGGAAGTTGGTGTGGTAACTTGTTTAGAGTTCATTGATTCACGTGCAGTCTCAGAGGCAAATCTAATTGAGCCAATAGACTTTGATAACCTGTGGATACTACATCCAGGATGCACGTATCACTTAACACCACACAAGGAGTGGTTCACATAATATGAAGTAGGTGCAGATAGAATGGCCAACAAGACAATCTCAAAGGTAAAAGGTATTGGAACTATAAACATAAAAACTGTTGAAGGAGGATATGTCTCAATTGCAGACGTACGATACGTCCCAGATTTTTCAATAAATCTGGCACATTTGAAGAACAAGGCTGCAAGTTTGAATCCGAGAATGGTATACTGAGAGTATCAAGGGAAGGTAAATCAATCTTAAAAGCTAAACGTTTTGGTAAGTTGTATCTTATGCAGGCAAGGAACAATGTTGGTAAGTTGTATCTTATGCTGTATCAACAAAGGATGAGACATACATGTGGCATAGCAGACTTGGACACTTAGGCCAAAAGGGCTTAAACAACTTGGTTAAACATGACTACTTGGACAAGAAAAAGGTATCAAAACTAGATTTCTATGAGTAATGTGTGTTTGGTAAAACACATAAATCAGGTTTCCCACAAGGTAAACACACTAGTAAGCAGAAACTAGAATACATTCATGCAGACTCATGGGGAGCCCCAACCATTCCTGAATCACTTGGTAAGTGTCACTATTTTTTGTCACTAATTGAAGATTTCTCGAGAAAGGTGTTTGTCTTTATTCTCAGGTCAAAAAATCAAGCATTTGAGAGCTTCACAGAATGGAAAAAGATAAAAGAAAATCAGACAAACTTGAAAGTGAAGACAATAAGGACTGATAATGGATTAGAATCCTGCAATAGAAAATTTGATGAGTTCTGCACTGATCATGGTATCAAAAGGCATAGGACTATACCTTATACACCCCAGCAAAATGGAGTGGTGGAGCGTATGAACAGAACAATATTAGAGAAAGTCAGGTGTATGCTAAGTGACTCAGGTCTACCAAAGGTGTTTTGGGCAGAGACAGTAAACACTGCTGTATACTTAATAAATAGAAGCCCATCAGCAGCTATTCGAGGAGCTATACCAGAGGAGAAATGGACATGTACAAAACAAGACTTTAATACTCTCAAGAAATTTGGTTGCTCCTGCTACATTCACACAGACGAAGGAAAGTTACAACCAAGGGCAAAACAAGGCATATTCATTGGGTATCCAACTGGCACAAAAGGTTATAAGGTCTAGAGTATTGAAGAAAGGAAATCTACAGTCAGCAGGAATGTAATCTTCAATGAATCTATCAGCTACAAAGACCTGGTGGGTATTACCAAGGAGAAACATAAAGAAAATGTTGAGTTCTTAGACATAGAATTTGGCTACAACCAAGAGGAGGATACTCCATCAGGTGGAGACTCTCAGGGTAAATCTGTAGGTACTCAAAGTGCACAACAAATAAGTTATCAGCTGGTAAGGAACAGAGTCAAGAGAAAACCTAGGGCACCAGTAAGATTTGATGAAGAAGATTTTTCAAACTTTGCTATGATGGTGTATGAAGAAGCTGACCCAGATGAGCCAAAGACATTTCAACAAGCAATAAATGATACTTATAGAGTAGAGTGGAAAGCTGCTGCAGATGAAGAAATGCAATCACTTCATAAAAATTAAACATGGAAGGTGGTAGATAGACCTACAAACAGGAAGATAATTGGGTGCAAATGGATATTGAAGAAGAAAGAAGGTATACCAGGAGTAGAAAAGCCAAGGTACAAGGCACAAGGCATAAACGATTGCTAAAGGTTTTGCAAAAACAGAAAGCTTGGATTACAATGAGATCTTCTCGCCTATAGTGAAGCATGTTTCCATAAGGTACCTAATGTCTATTGGGGTACATGAAGATTTGAAACTTGAAGAACTAGATGTAAAAACTGTATTTTTACATGGTGAACTAGAAAAACAAATTTTTATGACACAGCCAGAAGGCTATGTTGAGAGAGGGAAAGAAGATCAAGTTTGTCTCTTAAGGAAGTCTATGTTTGGTCTCAAGTAGAGTCCAAGACAGTGGAATCAGAAGTTCAATGAGTTTATGCTAGAGATAGGTTTCACCAAAAGCCAGTGATAGGTCTAGAATTTAATCCTAAACTATTACTGCAGAGAACAGTTCATTATAGCATAGATAGAGTATCGATTCTATAGAGACCAGAATAGTAAACGTTCAGTTTCAGTTTCAAATTTAGGTAAAGCGAGAATAATGAGATTGATAGTGATCAAAATGGTAAATTAAAACGGTTTAAAAGTTCTAAACTAAAAGCGTCAGGCATTAGGGAAACCACATGTAATCATGATTGAAAGTCAATTCATCATGCAGGGATTTTCTTTGAAAGACAAATATGAGATAATCTCCTACCGGAGTATTAAACCCTATGCTCAACTTATCAGAGACAAACTTCGGCCGTCTTTTAAATAACAGAACATGCATTAAGATCAGATTCAATGGTTCATAAGCAACCAAGAAAATACTCCCGCAAGCAGAGTCACTTATTAATCTAGACTAGGTCAGATTCCTAAACTAAATCCCTTTGTGTTTGTCAACCTAATATCAATGAACTAGATGGCCAATCTAATTCATGCATTAATAACAAGTCTATACTAAGAACCTAACAATTATTATCCCCTTATGAAAAATCTAACAATCAAACCATGATTTCCCTGGGAAACCCTAAAACCTAATTATGGAACTACTCAGACATAAACATGCAATCACAAATCAAAGTCAAAGAAGAATACATAATTAAATTAGAATAAATATATAAAAAGGGTTCAGCATTCTTCTCCCAAATACAGAGTTTCAGAATCTCTTCTCCCTCAGTACAAGATATCAAATTGCAAGGAAAACATAAATGCTCACTAGAAAGCGTTAAAACCAAGTAATATAACTCCCCTAGACTTAGATCTTTCCTTGTCCTTAAGTAAAGCAAGATTCAATCTGGAGAAGAGGTTTAAAATGGACCACACCAAACTCAAAAAATCTCAAAAACCATAAGCATAGTTTCAAATCCAAAAGTCATTAATCTCAAACAACCACATTGATTTAATTGCTTACCACCACTAAACTAACAACCTGTTTCCCACACTAAATCCCAAATCAATCAAATATCAAATCATATCAACCAACTCTTTAATATTCAATTAAGTCCAGTTACATGCATTCTCACCTATGGTATATCAATCAAATTACTCAAGTACCTCTTCAATCGAAATGCCCATACCAAACAGAGCATCAACTGACTTCCAGTCCTGATCCTTTTTCCCCTTTTCTCACTTCTTTTTCTTTATTTTCGCACTTTTCTGCATTTTTCTTTTCTTTTCTTTTTAATTTTACACTTTTCTGCGGTTTTCTTTTCATACTGCTTTTGATTTAGCAGCTTGGCAATGATTATGGACTACTAGGTCACGCTTTCAACACTTTTTCTACCGGTTTTTATATTTTTCTAAAGGGAGAGAGACAAAGGACACAGACCGTACTAAAGAACTTGTCGGTTTTACAGAACACTGAAGAGCAAGGTACCTAATTCTCAAAGTAAATCAACACCATAAGCAAGAATAGTTCAGATTTAAATTAAGTCTTATCATGGTAGAGCTAGCATCAATTAATCAATAACTCAAAAGATCAGAACTTTCAGAAACAAATCAATCAGTAATGGGGTTCCAATCCTAATCTCAGCAAATCATATAAGTTAGCAATCTAGAGAAAGTGAAAACCATGCCCACACTTGGCTGTTTATTATCATCGATTTTGATCCTGGTTCCTTCGACTCGATACACTCAGCTAGATTAAAAAACGAAAAATTTGAAAAATTTCACCAAAAAGAGAAAACATGAAAACGTAGTTAGTATCATTACACCCTCACCCAGACTTACTTCACACCCTCCCGGTGTGAAAACAAATCCAAGAAAAGAATAAGACTTGACTCAAGAAATAAATGAAAATAACAAGAAAAGAAAAACTAACCTGGGTGGGTTGCCTCCCACCAATCGCTTGTTTAAAGTCGTTAGCTTGACTGTAGAGCACAATCTGCTAATCATGAGAATCAAATTGCTGAGCCAATGCACCATTTGTCCTTCTCCTATTAGTGCAATAGAACCAATGCACAAAGAAATACAATGTTTCCCATGGCAAGAAGACATCAATCTCATAAAAGAAGCTTACTACATATGTAGCATATATCATGAATTCCTAGTTGATTACTAGCGGCTCATGAGAATCAAATGCATTAGATGGAAAAATAAAATCAACTTCAGGTCTAAACGAATTCAACACAAAGTAGTCAACTTCATCTCTGTCAATCATGTAAAACACAACATTCTCACTTCTAAAGTCCATCTCAACCTTAGGAGTTTCTAAATCACTCAAGATATTATCTACATCAGGCACATCTCCTAGGAAAGACTTTTTAAAAAGTGGACCAAAATCATCATGCATTGAAAACCTTAACTTGAGATCATGAATATTATAACAGATTTCATCACAATTCCTAGTAAGTGTTTCAAAATTCAATCTATCAAGTCTTTGAGGCTGACATATCAGATCAAAACATTCATCAACAATCATGGGTGTATGCAAAATAGAAGTTATATCTTCAATGCTAGGCATGTGACATAATTCATAATCATGAATTTCAGAGTTAAACTCAAATATACCTTCTAGTTGGGTTGGTGGAACCCAATATATTACCTCTTCAAGATTATTAGCTACCCTTATCTCTCCAAATGTGAGATCTCTTCCCTCAAGTGTTGCTCGGTGTGAGATGAGTTCTACTCGAAGAATCATAGCGAGAACACTTCTTGGCAGTGTTGGCCATTCTTTTTCAAGATAATCCAACTCTACTTTATGTTCTTGGGTAAGCACGCTCTCATCAAATGGTTCCTCTTCATATGACTCGTCATGAGTGTTATCTTCAAATACGTTGTCTTTCTCATGTAGCCAATCATTGTAATCCATGGCCATCACCTATATAAAAATAAAAATAAAAAATGAAAAAAGAAAAACTTTAGACTATATTCTAATAAGAAACTAGAAAGGCACAATTGGTCCCCGACAACGGCGCCAAAATTCTGATAGGTCTAGAATTTAATCATAAACTATTACTGCAGAGAATCCACAAAGACCAGAATAGTACACGTTTAGTTTCAGTTTCAAATCTAGCTAAAGCGAGAATAATGAGATTCAAAACAGTAAATTAAAACGGTTTAAAACTTATAAAATAAAAGCGCCAGACATCAGGGAAACCACATGTAATCAGGACTGAAAGTCAACTTATCATGCAGGGATTTTCTTTGAAAATAGTTCTCAACATGAAAGACATATGAGGAATAATCTCCTCCCGGAGTATTAAACACTATGGTCAAATTATCAGAGACAAACTCCCGCCGCCTTTTAAATAACAGAACATGCATTAAAGATCAGATTCAATTGTTCATAAGCAACCAAGACAATACTTCCGCAAGTAGAGTCACTTATTCATCTAAACTAGTTCAGTTTCCTAGACCAAATCCCTTTGTGTTTGTCAACCTAATATCAATGAACTAGATGGCCAATCTAATTCATGCATTAATAACAAGTCTAGACTAAGAACCTAACAATTATTATCCCCTTATGAAAAATCTAACAATCAAACTCTGATTTCCCTGGGAAACCCTAAAACCTAACTATGAAACTACTCAGACATTGACATGCAATCACAAATCAAAGTCAAAGAAGAACACATAATTAAAATCGAATAAATATATAAAAGGGTTCAAAATTCTTCTCCCAAATACAGAGTTTCAGAATCTCTTCTCCCTCAGTAATTCTCTCAGAAAATAAAAATAAAGCTTAAGTTCTAAAACCCTAAAACATAATGTATTTATAGGCTAAAAAGTAAAATAACTAAAATAGGAAAGTTGGGGTAAACTTGAGGACTTGATTGCAAATTTTGGAAATTTTCTACTTGTTCTCGTGTATTCCAAGAGAAAATGCTCGATCAGGCACTTATTTTCCCGATCGTGCCCTTCTTTGAATTCCTGCGCGAGCTTCTTCTGCGAGTCAGCTTGACCAGTTTTCAGTAAAATAGCCAGAACTTTTCATTGCACCAATGGATCGACTTAAAACCACTTCCATATGAAATCTATCTGACGTGGCTATCTTGTGTAAAAAATTAAGCTTCATCCATAGGTGGTAATATCTTCAAAAATTGCTAAACTTCTGACCCTTCTGCTGGACTCTGCATCTGCATATATCAATTTTCATCCGGTTCGTGCAGAAATCCGTCTTTTTGTTCCAAAATAACCCAAACACCTAGAAAACCTGTAGAAGATATCAAATTGCAAGGAAAACATAAATGCTCACTAGAAAGCGTTAAAACCAAGTAATATCAACTCCCCTAGACTTAGATCTCAAAAACCATAAGCATAGTTTCAAATCCAAAAGACATTAATCTCAAACAACCACATTGATTTAATTGTTGACCACCACTAAACTAACAACCTATTTCTTACTCTATATCCCAAATCAATCAAGTGTCAAATCATATCAACCAACACTTTAATATTCAATTAAGTCCGGTTACATGAATTCTCACCTATGGTATATCAATCAAATTACTCAAGTACCTCTTCAATCGAAATGCCCATACTACACAGAGCATCAACTGACTTCCGGTCCTGATCCTTTTTCCCCTTTTCTCACTTCTTTTTCTTTCTTTTTCGCACTTTTCTGCGTTTATCTTTTCTTTTCTTTTTAATTTTGCACTTTCTGCGTTTTTTTTTCTTACTACTTTTCATATAACAGCTCGGCAATGATTATGGACATCTAGGTCACGCTTTCAACACTTTTTCTACCGGTTTTTATATTTTTCTGAAGGAGAGAGAGAAAGGACCCGGAACGTACTAAAGAACTTTTCAGCTTTACAGAACACTGAAGAGAAAGGTACCTAAATCTCAAAGTAAATCAACACCATAAGCAAGAATAGTTCAGATTTAAATTAAGTCTTATCATGGTAGAGCTAGCATCAATTAATCAATAACTCAAAAGATCAGAACTTTCAGAAACAAATCAATCAGTAATGGGGTTCCAATCCTAATCTCAGCAAATCATATAAGTTAGAAATCTAGAGAAAGTGATAACCACACCCACATTTGGCTATTTATTATCATCGATTTTGATCATGGTTCCTTCGACTCGATAGACTCAACTAGATTAAAAAACGAAAATTTTGAAAATTTTCACCAAAAAGACAAAATATCAAAACGTAGTTAGTATCATTACACCCTCACCCAGACTTACTTCACACCGTCCCGGGGAGAAAATAAATCCAAGGAAAGAGTAAGACTTGACCCAAGAAATAAATGATAATAACAAGAAAAGAAAAACTAACCTGGGTGGGTAGCCTCCCACCAAGCTCTTGTTTAAAGTCGTTAGCTTGATTGTAGAGCACAATCTGCTAATCATGAGAATCAAATGGCTGAGTCAATGCACCTTTATTTCTTCTCCTGTTAGTGCAATAGAACAAATGCACAAAGAAATACAATGTTTCCCATGGAAAGAAGACATCAATCTCATCAAAGAAGCTTACTACATATCTAGCATATATCATGAATTGCTCCTTGATCACTAGTGGCTCATGGGAATCAAATACATTAGATGAAAAAATAAAATCAACTTCAGGTCTAAACGAATTCAACACAAAGTAGTCAACTTCATCTCCATCAATCATGTAAAACACAACATTCTCACTTCTAAAGTCCATCTCAACCTTAGGATTTTCTAAATCACTCAAGATATTATCTACATCAAGCACATCTCCTAGGAAAGACTTTTTTAAAAAAGGACTAAAATCATCATGCATTGAAAACCTTAACTTGAGATCATGAATATTATAACATATTCCATCATAATTCCCACTAAGTGTTTCAAAACTCAATGTATCTAGTCTTTGAGACTCACATATCAAATCATAACATTCATCAACAATCATGGGTGTATGCAAACTAGAAGTTATATCTTCAATGCTAGGCATGTGACATAATTCATAATCATGAATTTCAGAGTTAAACTCAAATATACCTTCTAGTTTGCTTTGTGGAACCCAATATATTACCTCTTCAAGATTATTAGCTACCCTTATCTCTCCAAATGTGAGATCTCTTCCCTCAAGTGTTGCCCGGTGTGAGATGAGTTATACTCGAGGAATCATAGATAGAGCACTCCTTGGCAGTGTTGGCCATTCTTTTTCAAGATAATCCAACTCTACTTTTTGTTCTTGAGCAAGCACGCTCTCATCAAATGGTTCCTCTTCATATGAATCATCATGAGTGTTATCTTCGAATGTGTCATCTTTCTCACGTAGCCAATCATTGTAATCCATGGCTATCACCTATATAAAAAAAATGAAATAAAAGAAAAACTTTAGACTAGATTCTTATAAGAAATTAGAAAGGCACAATTGGTCCCCAGCAACGGCCCCAAAATTCTGATAGGTCTAGAGTTTAATCCTAAACTATTACTGCAGAGAATCCACAGAGACCAGAATAGTACACGTTTAGTTTCAGTTTCAAATCTAGCTAAAGCGAGAATAATGAGATTGGTAGTTATCAAAACAGTAAATTAAAACGGTTTAAAACTTATAAAATAAAAGCGCCCATTCATCAGGGAAACCACAAGTATTCAGGATTGAAAGTCAACTTATCATGCAGGGCAATGAGTGAATCTGGCCTTGAATATAAACACCACACTTGTTTAGCAAGGAAAGATTTATTAAACAGCTAAAAAGACCGGAAGCCCAATCCATCGTGTTCCTTAGGCAGACATAATATTGGCCAAGCTACCCAATTGATACCCCGCGAGGTTCCTGATGTGTTCCACCAGTATTATGCAATCGCACTTGTCAACTTTCTAAGTAGCGACACCGGCAGCTTGAAGCATGACGTAACATATGTGGGTAATGCATGGGCCACAGACTTAATCAAGATCTCTTTTCCCCCTTTCGATAGAAAACGTGAGGACTAACGATTTATACGAGTGTTTAGCCGATCACGGATGTACACAAATATTTGTGCCTTAGAACCCTATAGCTGTTCCAGAATTCCCAAATACTTACGTCTTCCACCATCCAAGTAGATTCCCAGACGTCTTTGGAGTAAGAAACGGTTCTGAATTGGGATAGACTTACCAAATATTATGGTCGATTTATCCAAGTTAATTCGTTGACCCGAGGCATGCTCGTATAGTTGAAGGATATTCGCAACTTCATGACATTGACCCAAGGTAGCCCGACAAAAAAAGAAGTTGTCATCCGCAAATAGAAGATGCGATAAAGGAGGGGAGGATTTCACAATTTGAATCCCTTCTAAGTTTTTTGAATACTCAGCATGTCTGAGATTTGCGATTAGGGCCTCCGTAAACAGGATAAACAAATATGGGGACAGAGGATCACCTTGTCGCAATCCTCTCGTAGGCCTTATTAGCCCCTTCGGTGTTCCATTTAGAAGAACACTGTAAGAAACGGAAGTGACACAGGACATTATCCATTGAATCCACAAATCTGTGAATCCTAATTTAGACAACAGTTGCCTAAGGAAATTCCATTCAATACAGTCATAGCATTTACTCATATCAGTTTTTATTGCCATGAAACCTTTACGGCAACAGTATTGCGTTCTCAGCGCATGAAAAGCTTCTTGGGCTAGTAATACATTATACGTGATCGAACGTCCTGCCACAAAAGCCGATAATGTCTCAGAAATGACATGTGGAAGAATACGATGTAGTCGCTGGCAAAGGACTTTGGATAATATCTTATAGCTAACATTACATAAGCTAATTGTTCTGAATTCTTTCATCCCTTGTGATCGGTCCGTTTTCGAGATTAGACAAATATTTGCCAGATTGATGGAATAATCCAACACTCCCCGCAACATGAAGATTGGAATCATCTTTGCAATCAGCAGACCGACGACATGCCAATAACGTTGATAAATGAGGGCTGTCATCCCATCTGGCCCCGGGGCCTTCTCTTTTATCTCTTCCGAGGTAACGGATGCCATTAGTCGAGAATTCATTTCTGCAGTAACTCGAGATTCTACCGGTTTAAGAGCTACCTGAATTCTGCTCGTATTCGATGCAGTGAACAAAGAATTGAAGTATGATAAAGCTTCATTTTTGATATCTGCTTTATTCTCTAGCCATAAACCTTATTCTATCCTGAGGCCCATAATACAGTTTCTCTCTCTCCGCATTTTCGTAGCAGCATGGAAAAAACCCGTATTTTTGTCTCCTTCCCGTAACCAATGAACTCTGCTTTTTTTGTTTCCAGTACAGCTCCTCTGCGGACAGTGCAATCCTGAGATTCTCTGTGAGCCTTGGAATTTCGGATAATAAAGCATTAGAGGAATGTGCATGATCCAGCTGTCGTTTCAGATCGTTCACCAGTTCCCCTGAATTAATAAACTCTTTATATCTCCATTTCGAAATAAGCCCCGACAATTCTTTATCCGCAGGCTAATATTCAAATGTTGTAATAAAATATTGAATATTTATTATAAGAGTGTTGAAAAAAAATAAAAAGATGGTGTATTAATTGATGTTGAATGACCTTAATTTTGTGGTACGAGAATTTTGAGATCAAATATAGATAAATATATGTCACTGTTGTTGGCTTGTTATTAGACCAGTATTCGAACCTGGCTATTGGCATAGAGAATACATTTTATCCTATTTATGGAGTTTGTGCTACTGGACCGACCAGTTGTGACCCATATATTAATGTGACAAAAAGATAAATATATGCGTTGTAATTCTATTGGTTGTTGGAATTATTGATATTTTTCATCCAAATTATTTGAACTCGTTTATTTCATAATAAATTATTTTATATACTTAGAAATCTTATGCCAAATTTTTCATTATTAATTATATAAGTAGAAACTTGTATCAATGAATCCCAATAACCATTCTAACCCAAAATTCTATAAGGGTTATTACTTAAAATATTTGTCTTTACCAATTTTTGTTTAATTATAATTGATTATTATTGGTAATGTGTAATCATAAAATTACAAATGTAAAAGAAAATAAAAATATGAAACTAAAATGGTGTGGAAGAGTGTTGCATTTTATTAAACAAAATTGTTGTATAATATAAATGTTAAAATAATGTTGAATTAATATGTGGAGAAGAGAGAGGTGAGATGATATGAAATGTTAAAAGTGAAAAAGAAGATGAATAAATTCCGGGTTGTACATAATTTAACTACATTCTATAAACTTTTTTTTTCGCCACTTTGTGTATTTATGGAAATTGTTTTTGGTGATATCCTTCTTCTCTCTTATACCATATGTCACATTCTAAATAATTATACACTAGATCATAACTCGCGCGCCAGCGCAGGAAAGTATATTATTTCATAAACTAATTTTTTTCTTCTTTAAATTTTTTGATTATTTTGAATTTTAGTTTTCTTAATTCATTTTATTTGGAGACGTACATTAAAAAATTTTTAGTTAATTTTTTTTTGTAAGTTATTTATGTTCATTTAGTTATTGTTTTTTTTTCTTTCGTAAATGATAATATAAGAATATATAATAAATAACAGTCAAAAAATAATTGGAATATTTTATTCAAACACACAAAATAAAATATTCAGAAAGTCAGGTTAATACAATAAATTGTGAAAGACCTCTTTTAAACTTATATTCACTGTCTTCTTGGAAAGTTTACCTTTTTCATCAACTATAAGAATCTTGATTCTCTTTTTAAATGTAACTCTTGATAATGCTACATATAATTATCCATGACAAACATCAGTCCAGGCATATACTAATATATGAAGTGTTAATGTTAATATTGGTAAATATTTTATTAATCACAAATATATTTGTTTGTACAATTAATTTAGATTTTACTCATGCTGCGAAAAAATGGATTCTTAAATAATAATATAGATATCTACTTTCCAACTCGTGAAAATAGTGTTTTTAAACGCATTAATCTATGCTCTCATAGCAAAATATTATTCTGATTGAGAATTTTTATCATTTCAAAAGTAACAATCTCCAACCCATGAAAAATGTGGAACAATATTATACTCCCATAGAGTAATATTCTTCAATGTCCGATGTGGGTATAGATTGAAAAAGGGTCAACTCATACCCAAACAATTCGTATTGTGATTTTTTATATGTGAACTTTAAGTTAGTGCCTTAATCTTTCTAAAGTCTTATATTCATATGATTTTAATCATAAACATTATTAACAGTGCTAAAATATGTATTACATTTAACACCGTTTAACATACCATTAACTGATAGGAAAAAATGTTAATTCATACCCCAACTATACATGAGGTGCCGTTTTATACACAATTTTTTGTAATGTGACAATAATGTTACATTTATAAAAAATATATTAATTGGATGTGTATTTGATTGTGGTTTGAATGGTAATCTAACAATATGAAAAATGTAATAATGATTTTGCAATTAAATTTACAAAATAATTGAAACTATGAAAGAGTTTCGAAGAAGGATTAAAAAGATGATTAATTGCCAAATCTTTTCTTATAAGAAACCATACATTTAAATATAGTCTTCATAATTAAAAGGTCTTGTACAAGTTAGTATTGAATATCTTAAAATTTGTTAAAAATATATACTTTGATTATATAATACCATAGATGATATATTATTATCCATTGACCAAACCTTGAAGGTAAAATAGAATTAAAATCAATTATAAAGATATCTAAATAATTATTTCCTTACTAAATCGAAATTCTCTTTACAAAAAAATACATGAAAGATATTTACAGACAATATATAGTAAATAATCACAAAATGAATTTGGTCAAAGTATGAATTGAGGAGCAATCTTGTTATTTTTCAATAGCTAGTGAAATAGTACATTTGCATTTCCACCCCAATATCATGAAAAGATATGCTCTTTTATTGTATTTTAATGGTTATTTGCGATGTTTTCATATCAAATAATAAATCACATAAGTTATATTTAACTTATTTTTCATAAGATCGTTATTAATTACAATTAATTATTCGGACGTCATTAGTTTAATGGTAATGTCTCTACTACGAGTTTTATGGCAACTATGTTGGATTTTCTCTGTGAAAATATCATTTGTAATATTTATAATGTAATGCTGAGAAATTAATTTAAATAATATAAATTTATATTCTATTTTAGGGATGGTATTAAAAACTATATAATTTTAAAGTCTAAAAAAGAAATTTAAAATAAAATAAAATTCGTCAAAAAATATTTAAATAAAAGAAAGAAATATAATATATAGTTCTTGTATAAAACAACATATCGTGTATAGTTGAGGTATGAATTCAACTTTTTCTCTACCAGTTAACGGTATGTTAAACAATATTAAATATAATACGAATTTTAGCACTGTCAATAATGTTTATGATCCAAATAATCTAAAAACAAGAGTTTAAGAAGGTTTAGGTACTAATTTAGAATTTTACACGTGTTGTGGTAATTAAAATGGATTCTCAAATAATAATATAGATATCTAGATTTTAAATCCGTGAAAACAGGATTCCTAAACACATTGATCTATATTCATGTAACATAATATTGTTTTATTAAAAATATTTATCATTTTAAAAGTAACAATCTCCAACCCGTGAAAATTTTTGAAGAGTATTATACTCGCATAACATAATATTGGTCAAGTTCTTATGTGGGATATTGTATTCTATTTAAATTTTTTTAAAAAGATTTATGAAAAATATATTAAATTAAGTTTATTTCTATTAAATGTTATTTGTATATATTAAGAAAACATATTAATCCGTAATTTAAAGTAAAAGTTATATATATATATATATGTATATATATATATATATATATAATCTTTATGATGATTGAATTTTATCTTAGAATGTAGTCCTCATATCATTCCAAGTGAGCTTAATAAATAAATCTCGAAAATATACATTTTTATGATTGACATGTACAACATAAATATTAATCTTCAAATCATTATTTTTGTATTATGAACCAAATTAAATTAGAGTTTCTTGGATTTAAACCACTTTACCAAAATTGGTGTGAGATTGAAAATAATCTGAAACGCATATTGATATAGTTATTTAGAAGATTTAACTCAACTTTCTATATATGTGGGATATTGTGTTTTTCATTTCAAAATTGAAAAATAATAAAAAAATGTATTATAGTAAGATTTGATTTGTATATGTTAAATAAAAATCATCCGTAATTTATTGTAGAAGCTATAAATATTTAATATTTATTCGGATTGATTTCAATTTATACCAAGTAACATTAATAAATGAATCCAAGAAATATAATTTTTTATTACTTGGTATGTAGAATAAAAAAATTATGATTTTGATAATTGTAACTCATTCAAATATAGTAATTTGGTTCCATTAAAAACCCAATTCCATCACACCACACTTTTTTGAATTTGAAATCGAGTTAAATTTGGGTTTATTGCATTTAAACCATTTCATCAAATTTGGTGTGAGAATGAAAATAATCTTAAACACATACGAGGTAAAATGAAAAAAAATATTTCTTTCAACTTTCCATGTGGGATCTTGTGTTTATGACATGTCAACTTAATATTTATCAATTTTTGTTTATAATTTGTTTGCATTAAAAACTGAATGAATAAAACTAAATTGTACTTAAACACCTAAAAAATATATATTTATGATACTCAGTTCTTTTAATTTAGTTCCAATACAAAACTGAATTAAACTAAATGATTTTTTTACTATTTAGATTTTGATTAAATCAGGTTATTGCAACTTAAATCATTAAAATAGAATAATATATACCATATTCAGTTAATAAATTTGATTATATTAAAAATTATATTTAACTTAAAAATATTTTGTGTGCTTCAATTTCGATTAAATTGGGTTTCTTGCAATTACTGCACNAACACATATATATATATATATATATATATATATATATATATATATATATTATATACACAAGAGTTGGAAATGATAAGTAAAAAAAATTCTTTCAACTTCTAATAAGATCTTGTATTTTCTTTTAAAAAGTTATGTGATATTTTAATTTTTCTAAGATTTCATTTGTATATATTAAAGAAAAATGTATTTCATAATTTATGGTAGAGGTTATGAATATCAAATATTTATGTGCATTGAATGCAGATCCTTAGAATATGGACTGAAGATTCTACCAAAAGTTAAATTAATAAATAAAGAATATTCGTATATCGGAAAACGTGATATTTTGATGATGAAATTGAATTAGGCGATATTTTGAGCGATATTAGGTTTTACATAACTTTCCATTTTTAACTTCTACATCAAGCAAGCGGCGGCCATGGCCAGAGCGACTCCACCGCTCTTTGGAGACCCACCACCGGCTTCCTTGCTCTCAATGTTGCCGGTGAAGCCTCTTCCACTCCCTCACCTCAAGCTAGTTCTGGCAACAAAGTCTCGTCTGAAGCTCCGGCGCAATGAATCTCTCTTTTGTCGATGCTCAAACTCATGCCGATGGTAGAGCTGGTACCAGTTCGAAGGCATGGTCAAGTATTGTTCATAATACAATCTCAGTCGATGTTTCCAAAAATTCAGTTACCATCAATGGCACCACCGCCTCGGTTACTATTCCTCCAACTCTTCTTGTTGATAAGCCCCTTTGGAAAAAGTTCTTCGTGGGTTATTTTGTCGGTGAAACACCACACATTGGCAAGATTCATGCCACGGTCAATCGCATATGGAAACGTGAAGGACAAGTGAGTCGTATTGACGTTCAGTTTCTCTCAGATGACACAATCTTATTCCGCATTGAATCATCTGAATTACGATCTTGGATTTGCCGTCGAAAGTATTGGCATATTGCCGACATCCTCCTCATTTTCCAAGAATGGACACCATCTCAAGCTTTATCCAAACCTTCACTTTCCTCTATATCTCTATGGGTTGATTTCCACAATGTACCTGATTCTCTTTTTTCTCGTGCAGGCTTGAAATTTCTCGGTGATGTAATTAGGGAAGCCCAACATCCTCACCCCAAAACAGAGAAGTGCCTATGTTTAGATATTGCTCGTGTACTTGTGGTGTTGAATCTCGATCGTCCTCTTGTTGATGCAATAAAATTGGAAAATGAACCTATTATGATCAAAACCACTTATCCTTGGTTGCCCGATAAGTGCTCTACTTGGGGCCATAAAAATAGCGAATGCAAGAAGAAGTCCGGACCTGCCACCATTGCACCTAAGACTGCATCTCCTCCTGTCTCGGACGTGTCTCTTGCAGCTCAAGACCTGCTTGTTACAGGAGCCACGATGCCATCAAATGCAGATGCAGCGACTCCAAATATCTTTGCTCAAAATTCAGCCTCTCTCACTACGATCATACAATCATATCATAATGATTCCAATGCTAACATACCTCTGTCTCCTCTTGCAGGATCTGCACCGGAGCATGTTCCGCCACATTCCGATGAATCTATTCCTGTTTCTTTGCTTGAGCCTAACCTTGAATTGTTGAACAACTCGTAGCACGATGCTGCACTTTTAACGGACACAACTAGGTTGTACAGAACCAAGAGCCCATCAAAGCTTGGTCTAAGGTTACTCGTGCTCATAGAACCAGCCCGTCTCCATCTCGTACATTGCCACACCAAACCGCTGTCTCTCCGTCCTATTTTTCTGTCTTAGCTGATGAAAAGGGTGACGATGACAAAGAGAAAGGGCAATTATCCGATACTTAGAGTGTCCCATCAAAGGATATAACCATCGGCTCCCGTTATAGTACTCGCACAAAGCTCAAACCAGACCAGCACTCATCAATTACAACACGCAACCCGACCAAACAGATTGGTCCCAAAAACAAATCAATAGTCTCCTCACAGAGACATTAATGTCATGTCGATCTTTGCATGGAATACGCAGGGTTTTAACCAAACCCGCAAGCATCAAATTGTCCAGCACTAACTTTTAACTACTTCTCCCCAATTTGGTTGTTTACTTGAAACACGAGTTCAGGCTGAAAATTTTCCTCGCATTTTGTAGGCTGCTCTACCAGTTGTGAATGCAATCACTAACTACGCCGCGCATCGTCTTGGCCGTATTTGGGTTTGCTGGAAGACTGGTTTTGAAGCCACACCTATTCTCACTACTTCTCAACTCATCACGTCATTTGTTACTCTTGAAAACGGTGTTGTTGTTCTAATATTTTGCATTTATGCATCTAATTTCCAGGTCGATCGAATCAGCCTCTGGCAGGACTTACTTGCAAGTCACCGCATGTGTGGTTCTCTGTCACTCCCATGGTTAATCCTTGGTGACTTCAGTGAGATTCTATCTCACTCGGATCACTCAAATCCCATTCATCCTTTACGCCAGACGGGAATGTTACAATTTCAAGACTTTGTTACGTGATGCGATCTAGCCGACCTAGCTTACATCGGTCCTCGATTCACATCGGTTAACAATAGGGATGGCGATCCTATTAGCTAGAAACTTGACAGGGCCCTAGTAAATGATGTGTGGGCAGCCACTTTCCCTCAATCCTACATAGTTTTCGAAGCTAATGGCGTCTCGGACCATGCTAGAGGCGTCATTCATCTCACCATCCCAACCTCTCCTATTTGTAAACCGTTTAAATTTAAAACTTATCTCACTACTCACCCTTCTTTCTTGCAGGTAGTGGAGACTCATTGGTCTTCAACTCAGCTGCTCCACCACTCCCGGATGGCTCTCCGCCTCTTTCATACCAAGTTAAAAACGCTAAAAACTAGTCTGCGATTGCTCAACCGCACCGCTTTTGGCGACCTCCCTAATCAAACTAGAGCTGCCTATGCACATCTTTACCAATGTCAAGACCAGGCCCTTTGACAGCCTACACCCGCAGCTATTCAGGCTGCTCAAACCGCCTCTCGGGAATGGAACCATCTAGCTAAAGCCAAGGAACTATTCTACAAACAACGATCCCATATCATATGGCTTCGTAAGGGTGACCAAAACACGGGATTTTTTCATCGCGTTACCTCATCTCGAGCTTCAAAGAACACAATCAAGCAAATATGTCTTCCCTCTGGAATCATCGTAATAGACTTAACGTCCATTAAAGAGGTAGCAGCCGGTCATTTCCAACAATTTCTCCAGTCTCGGCCGAATCTTACTCCTCTCTCGCCTCACCTTTTTAATTCTTTCATCAGCTACAAATGCCCATCTAACCATTCTGAATCTTTTTGTGCATAGGTATCTTCTATGGAGATTAAGGACGCTCTCTTTTCCATGCCTCACAACAAGGCTCTAGGGCCTGATGGATACACCTCGGAATTCTTCCAAGCAGCTTGGTCGATAGTGGGGGATGATTTTACTGTTGTTGTCCAATTTTCTTTCATTATGGACACTTGCCCCGTGGGGTTAATGCGACCTTAATATCGCTTATTCCGAAAGGTGACAATCCCCAAAGGATCATGGACTATCGTCCCATCTCATGTTGCAACATCCTCTACAAGGTTATATCGAAGATTCTTGCCAACCGACTCAAAGTACTCCTTCCCGATGCAATCGAACCCAACCAGAGTGCATTCATTCAAGGGCGCCTACTCCTCAAAAATGTCATGCTTGCAACAGAGATTTTTAAGGATTATCATAAGCATTCCATCTCCCCCCGCTCTACTTTAAAACTAGATATTGCAAAGGCTTTCGATATTGTTGATTGGGGTTTTATTGTCTCTATTTTGCAGGCCATGAGATTACCGCCCATATTCATTAGATGGATATACTTATGCATTTACACATAGACGTTCTCAGTCTCGGTGAATGGGGAGCCCGCTGGGTATTTCTCAAGTGCTCATGGGTTGTGACAGGGTTTTGCTCTCTCGCCTTATCTATATGTCATTGTCAATAACGTTTTATCAAAGTTCCTGAATGCAGCGGTGTCTTGTAGTCATTTTGGTTATCACCCCAGATGCAGCCATCTTGGACTCACCCACCTGTGTTTTGCGGACAATATTCTCGTTTTCTCTAACGGAACGCCCGACTTGCTATATGGTATAATGGATGTCATGGATAGCTTTGGGAAAGCATCAGGCCTACAGATAAATATCACTAAATCCTCCATTTTTCTCCTTGCTCAGCCACCTCAAGACACTTTGACACTTGTCACACACTTGGGTCTCAAGCATGATATGCTCCCCATCCGTTATCTCGGGTTACCTCTCACAACGAGGAAGCTTTCATGATCTGACTATGCTCCTCTGTTGGATCGTCTTTGATTACGCATGTCTTCATGGACATATAAGTTACTCTTTTTTGCAGGTAGGTTTCAGCTTCTCAAATCCATAATGATAAGCACTATCAACTTTTGGCAATCGGCATTCCGGCTTCCCAAAGCTTGCTTTCGCGAAATAAACAGTATGTGCAGCAATTTCCTGTGGTCGGGCTCTCCTGCCAACCACCACATGGCAAAGCTAGCTTGGGCAGACGTGTGTAAGCCAAAAGAGGCTGGTGGTTTAGGTATTCTCTTCTTTGAGGAAACCTTGACGGTATTCTCGCTTTCGATTATTTGGCGTCTCATCTCCGGCATGCGATCACTTTGGGCTTCATGGATACAACATTATCTTCTTTGAGATTCAACCTTCTGGGATACTACAGCATCGGCTAATGGCTCGTGGATTTGGCGGAAGCTACTACAATCACGGGTTTAGCGGCATCATACCTACATTTCACCATCAGTAATGGCTATCGCACTTCTTTTTGGTTTGAAGATTGGACCACCTTAGGTCCGTTGTATTATCTTGCAGGTGAGCGTGGCATTATAGATTCAGCTATCCCGCGTCATGCTTGTGTGGCCGAGGCGGCAAACAATCGTGAGTGGTGAATTTTCCGACCCAGAGATCTCGCTCTTCAGCAGGTCCGTGATCACATTGTTACATTGCTTATCCCGTACCCTGATGCCGGCAATAACAACGTCTTGTGGAAACACGGACCTGACAACTACAAACCCTCATTCTCCTCCGTACATACATGGAACCAGCTAATTCCCTCTTATCCTAAAAAGCAATGGTCTTCTACTATTTGGTTCTCGCAATCGATACCCCGATATGCTTTCATCCATTGGCTTGTTGTTCTTGACAGGTTACAAACCGGACGACGGATGCGTCAATGGGGAGCGGTTCAACACTACCCATTATCTGGGGAACCGGACGAAACACATGATCATCTCTTTTTCGTGTGCCCTATATCCTTCACGATATGGTCCAATCTAACAGCCAGCTTACTTCGCCACCGTTTGACACCGGACTGGACCACCACGCTTTCATCCCTCTGTCAATCTTCACTGTCGCTCTGCGATCGCACCCTCCTTCATATGTGTTTCCAATCAACCATCTACCATATTTGGCGCGAGCGGAATAGTCGTCGGCATGGGAATACTCCTCGTTCACATGCAGATCTCACCTTGAGCATCCAACATACAATGAGAGACCGTTTGCTCAGCCTTCACACGCACTCACACTCCTTACCGTCTCAGTTGGCTACTCGATGGACCTCCATTCATCCTTAGCATCTACTGTCTACCATTCTTCACCCTCATATATTGTGCCTCTAGGTTGTGCTTCATGGGCTGTACTCCTTTTCCCGATGCTAGTTTTATCCCACATGGTTTTCTAGTATTGGGTTTTAACAAGGCATCTATGAGCACCCACCCCACCTAAAGGCGGTTTCTCTATCTTTTCCAAACTTTTTACAGCATTTTTTTTTCCATTCTTTAACTCGGTGTTTTTCTTTTGTAAATAAGACATATTCTTTTTGATCAATAAATTTTACATTTCATCAAAAATAAATAAATTAATAAATAAATCTCAAATATAATGTTTTTTTGTTACTGAGAATTTATAATAGAAAGATTATAATTTAGATAATTTTAAGTAATTCAAATATAACAATTTGGTTCGATTTTTTTATGGTTATGCTCCTATATTTTTAAGAGTTTTTGAAATGAAAACAATAATAATTATTAGCGCAAGCGAATAATTTAGATATAAAGAAACCACTATTTTGGAAAAATATATTTTTCAAAATAATTGTAAATTTGAAAAATGATTTTCAATAAATAATCGCCAAATGATCTTCCCTTCTCTTTAAATTTTTGTTTCTTTTTGAATGTTTTATACTATTTTCATATTAAAATCTTGAATGTTTTAAAACTAATTTATTTTTAAAATTTTATAATTTTGATTAATAAATTATGACTGGTCGACTTAATATTTATTACTTTTGGTTTATAACAAGGTTCCACTAAAAGTCGCATTTAATCAAACTAAATTGTACTTAAACTCCTAAAACAAAAATATTTATCATATTCCCTTTTTTAATTATGTTTCACTAAAAACTGAATTAGACCGAATAATTCATGATTAAATAAGGGTTCCCGCAACTTAAACTATTAAACTAAAATAATATTTATCATATTAAATTAATAAATTTGATGATGTTAAAATCAAATTTAACTAAATAATATTTTTGTGCTTGACTCCCGATTAAATTGGGTTTTCTGCATTTAGTGCACCAAAATTGGTGTGAGATTAAAATCTATACTATTAAAGGAGAAGTACAAATTTGGAGGTAGTCAAAATAATGAGAATATTTACAAGGTTTGCCATTGGGTTAAAAATTAAACAAGAACAAAGAAAAAAATAGAGGGTTGATTTCGACCAGATTTTCTGATTTGTTTTGATGGTCTTGAGTTCGATTCCTCGAAATAACATGTTTTTAACAAGAAAATTGCAGATCCGTTTTGATAAACGCGCAGACCTTTTATTTGAATGGGTTTGATAGGGTTTTTTTTAAAGTGATCCTTCTGGTCTTTGGTTTGAATCGTACAACTACATTTTAATATGAAAAACAAATATAAGAATCAAAACAGCGCGGATTCTATTAAGGTAACATAATTGTTTTATTTATTTTCCGTGAATTTAAAATTATGGTTGAGATATTATTGTTACCTTAGTTTGAATTTTCCTAAGATATTTTGGGCATATTCAAAAATATTTCGTTAATTAATGTTATATAATCCCAATAAATTGATCTTCAAAACTCGTTTTTATTTTCGTATACATACTAATATTTTAAATAATCTTTTCGGCTTCTTCTACAGTGATAATAATTTTCCATGATATTTTGTTTACATAAACATCATAGTATTGTACTCAAGTTATATATGTAATAATGTATAAACAAGTTTTATAACTACTAATCTTCCTTAGATTTGGACAATTCGAAATAAGTGTGAGACAAGCCCAATTGAAGCCCAAGTCGGTTTAAGTGGGAGTCACGTGAGAAGCACGTGATGTTACTAAAAATAGAAGAACAAGATTTTGGCTAAGTATTAAGCTTGTATTGACAGAAGAGGAAATAGCTCTGCGACCATGTTTGGACTACTCTACCAAGTCAGCTTCTAGGACTTTGCGCATGCTTAAAGTTGTTTTTTAAAAGCTTGTTGTATGTTCTATAAAACTAAAGTGATTCTACTTGATTCCGGGTATTAGATCCCGGCGTGAGTTGGGTCAAAGTTAAGGACCCGAACACGTTCTTAGTTCCTCTTGCTGCATTTTTACCCCATGTTGATGCAGGTGTAGCCTCTAAGCCTTGGTTACGTCTACTACGACGGGCCCCAGCAGTGCCGGATGTCGACGTGTAGCCTCTTCTCATCCGTACTATCATTTCAGAACTGAGAATAAAAAATAACATTTTCAGCTAAATTTCACATCTAACGAATTCAAACAATCTGTATGTAGATGATACCTCAAAATCAACTAAACCGCATAATCGATGTACATAGACCTAAAATTAACAATGTCCCGAAGTAACGCATACACTGAAGATCTTCTGAAAATAATGAAGAAAGATAGAAATAACTAAGTCGAATTGATTATGTTGAAAAAAGTTAAGTGATTTCGTAAGTACCATAACGTTTTTTGTATTATCTGCAATAGTAAGTGCCGAAACTAAGCAAATTTACGCGCCTAAATATTTTTGTTTTAATGGGAATGAAAAAGTAGCGTCCAAAAAAAGTAAAACGTTATGGATAAAACCTGTGTCCATGTACAATAGCAGGGACAGAAAAAACGCTATCCTGGGACGCTATCGATAATCATATTTCTTGTAGTGTATTCATTCTCTTGATAAATTACCTCAAGCTAAAAAGTTTCAGACCTAACTTTCGTTAACGTCACACTATTTAATAGGCATTAAGAACCATTCAATTTAAGTCAATAAACACCCTAAACAACCAATTCCTTAGGTTATGAATGTAAATCTCTAAAATCATTTGGTTCATGTATTTCATCAAACACCTTTTGGGAGTGGAAATGCCTAAGATCATATTTTAGTTGATCAGAAAAAAATCAACATTAAGATAAACGAAACATAAGAGATTCATGCAAATACAAACTTAAACATCTAGGAGATCAAAGATTTAATACCAATCTATCCCATCCTCATAAACCCAAAAACTACTCACAAGTCATGATAAACACAAAATCACAAAACCTAGAAAACAAAATAATTAAGCAAATCATCAAGATCATGTCAAAATTAGTAAAGATGACAAATATTGAAAACAGTTATGCAGTAGAATCTAAAATCAAAGATCAAACTCTCTAGAACAACAAGAACACAAACCCATAAATTTATGATCAAACCCAGAAAACGAAATGATCATGATATTCGTTAAGATCAAACTAAAACTAACAGGTTTATACGAGATTAAAAGGTAAAAACGAAATGGATTACTTATGCAGTGATCAACAATCTAAGAACAACAAGAACAAGAACCAAAAATGAAGACTCAAACTCAAATATTTCAAAACATAAATTGAAGATCAATATGCACCAGATATCCATGATTCTCTAGCTAATATGAACATGAATCAAAAGAAACCATAACCAGAAACTCGATTCATTGAAAGACTAAGATCATATTCATCAAGAACATTCATGAGAAACTTAAGAGTAAATACTAAAAATAAGGCCTCCGTTCAAATGTGGGCGAATTAGAGTTTATATAGTGGTTTAGGGAAGTCCTAAATCACTAAAAGACAAATGATTATAAATTTGCTAGACTCAACTCGGCTTTCGGCCGAGTTGGAAATCGAGTTGGGCCTGGCTTGGCCCTTAGCCAAGTTCATGGTCGAGCCTGATTTTTCTTCAGTTCGGGTTTGGAGGCTTGACTCGGCCAAGGACCAATGGCTGATCATCCGAGTTAGAATCTTTGGCTATAGCTGGCACATCTTGGCTTGGCCAATGGCTGAGTTGTTAGTCGAGCTTGATATCTTTGTTGTGGTTGGAACATGCTTGGCTCGGCCGACGGCCGAGTTTTTGGTCGAGCTTGATATCTTTGTTTTGGTTAAAACATGCTTGGCTTGGCCAATGGCCGAGTTGTTGGTCGAGCTTGATACAAATAATCTTCGGGTCAAACGTTTGGCTCGGCCAATTGATGAGTTTTTGTCCAAGCTCAATAAAACTAGTCTTCGGGTGATATGCCTGCCTCGGCCAATGGCCAAGTTCTTGTCCGAGCTTACGCGTTGGTAAATTATGAAAGTTCTTGATTTGGCTAGAGACCGAGTCGCCTAGCTGTTCCAATACTCCTCTTCCTTCTCATTGCTTCCATGGTCCAAAAATGCTTCCTAAGCACCTGACACACCTCCAATATGCAAACCTATGCAATGTTAATGCAAAGTTACTCTAAATATGAAAACATACGAAGGAAGTCTAAGAATGCAACCTAGTGATAACAAAATGGACCTAAAAATGATGATAACTGCATAGCTAAAACACATAAAATACAGAGACATCAACTCCCCCAAACTAAATCATTTCTTGCCCTCAAGCAAGTAATTCATAAGTGTGGAGAAGAGGTTTGAAAGCGGGAACTCAACACCAAATTATGCTTATAAAATAGATGATATCAATGTCTAAGTTAATAGTTCTAGAATGCAAACCAATCTCCTCTTACTTAAAAATATAGCAATACTCATCAAAGCTCAATTCTGATCAGTTCTAACTTACACATGCATTCAAATCCATTTATCTCTTTAACATTCATTAAGTAGGAACCATGAATCAAGTTATTGCATAATCATTGAACTTATTTGGCTAAAGGACTGGTAAAGAGACAAAGATGGTTCCTTCATCCAGTGGTTAACATTTTTAGAATAGGGATCACTCAAAAAAGGAATGAGCTTTAGCAGCATGCTAAAGGTAAGAACACTAAGATGCATACAAGAGCAGGACCTCATCTACCCATAAACTTCAAAGCTAGCAACCTTCCTAGATCTAACTCAATGATGGATCTATTTCTACCCCTCTTAAACCTCAAGCAACCAATATTAGTTCCCAGTCCTTTTTATTCTTTCTCTTTCTTAACCTAGGAGGTGGATTTTTTCTTTATCAACTCTAGTGGATTGGTAACTTCCTGATTTTTAAAGATCTATGGCTTTCATTTCTTTTTATTCTTTCTTAGGATTTCGCCTTTTTTACTTTATGTTTTTGCACTAAGCAATACTTTTCACTTCCCAAATCCTTTATTAGATCATGCATTTTTTCCCTTTTCTTTATTCCCCTCCTAAGCCTTCTTAAACAATTATTTTCTCTTTTACCTTTGTCCAAACTGTTCTTTTCTTTTCTAAATCACTTCCAAAATGTCCTCAATCGATCCCCAACTAGTCCTATCTAGTCCAAAAGTTATGAACTAGAATTACATGAAATTTTATTCCTATCAGTTCAAACCTAACAATTTCTACCAAACTCATTCCAAAAAGAGACTTTACACACACTAATTGATGCATGGCTTGAAGGAAAGCTGGTTTAAGGTGGGGAAATCTATTTCGATTAACAAGAGTGGTAAAACAGTAAAATATAATCCAAATATGTGTATACTATCCATGATTTCAAATCAAATGAAATAGACATGATAATTAAAAGTCAAGTTCAGGTCTAATAGATAGAGATAAAATTTAGATCACAACATGCTTCAAAAAGGAAAAGATCATGCAATTTAATATTCCAAGCATGGTTCAGTCTTAGTTCAAACTTAATTGGCATGCATTAAACAACTAATAACTAGGGCATTGACACTATCTAGTAAAACAACATATTTACAAGGCAATAATCATCATAGTTCCCTATGCAAGTGAAAACAACCTATATAAAATAATTCTAGATTCAATCCTAATATGCTAAATGTAACTACATGAATACTATGTTTTAAGACAATTTTCAAAAAACTTTCAATTTTTTGTGGTTTTCTATGCCTTAGATGCATGCAGACTCAATGATGTAAAATTTGAAACAAGAAAACAGTAAACATCATTAGATACTTCCGAAACAATCTCCCAAACTTAAATTACACAGTCCTTTGTGTAATAAAAATTTAAAGGAAATTTTAGTAGATAAAACTTAACAAACACACATGCAAAACCAGAAAAGAGACATGCAATGGATATTATAATGGTGGAAAGAAGGTGGACCTCGATTTTGGGTGAAAAAGAGTCTACATGCGCCTCAATTGACTTCCTTGTGTAAGCTGGTACAGAACTAGAATCAGGATGTTGGAATGGCTCAAAACCAATTCTGGTGTTAGCTCCAAGGTTATCTGGTTCTGAGTTATGCCTTTTTCCCCCTTAGGTTGTTCTGGGCTCATAAGAAGAATTCCGAGATGGCTCTATTGGTGTTGTGCGCTTCGGGGCAATGCTGGTGAGACTACGCCTGGTAGGAACATTTGGTATTGGAAGGTGAGTGCTTTTTGGAGGGCTCGAGTTGTTTAGCCTTGCAGTCAAAGCCTTGATCTTATCGCTTAGCTTCTTAAATTTTCTCTTACATACTTGTCTTGGAGCTTATTCCATTTCTGGAGACATTCAATATGCTTGTGAGCCTCTGCAAAAGTCTTGGTCTTACCACTCTTTAGATCTTCAAAATAGTAATGTTCAGGTCCTTCAAATTCATCATCATCCAAAACATTTAAGCTTTCCTCTCCTTCTGGCTCTGAATGATAAATCAATTCTCTACTTGGTTTAAAATCAATGTTATCTTTAACTTTGGTGGTAGTGATGGAAGGATTAGGGATTGGCAGTCTTGATTCACCCAAGTCTGGATGAATGAACTTATAACACATGTTCGGTGCAAAGCCTTCAAAGAATCCTCCTCTTTTTAAGTGTTATAGGTCTATGTACCTTGCCGGGGTATGGTCAGATGGTAACGACACGTTGCAAGCCACTAATATTGGGTAATAATTCCCCATCCTATTAATACTCCCCATGCTCCTTTCTTATGCATTATCATTGCCCAATCTCTATACCACAATAGCTGTCTAATCAAAGTGCACGAAAAACTAGCAATATTTTGGTCACCAAGCATTAATAGACCATCAGAAGTTCACCACAAAAGATATTTCAATGCTAAGTCCACCATTCCCATATCCCCCTCATTCACATTTCCAGTGACTTCCCTTGCAAAAAGGTACTAGCAACTGATTTGTGAAAGTATCGCACTGATGGGTTCTTTATTCTTGCAGTTTTGGACCTACATGATTAATAATCACCAACTCCAATTGTTTTCCAAGGTCCCTTGATTTTTTCTTTATCAAACTCGGTGTGAGCGTGGTATCCTTTTGGGAATCCAAATAAACAATCCATTTCAGGGATGGTGAGCTTGTACTCATATCCTCTTGCAGAAAAAGTAATGTGACCCAGAGTGTCGTCATCAATTATATATTCAAGAGTTCCTAGGAAATGGCAAGTTAATTTCTGGGAACCATTAGGGTGATAATCCATAAACATCTCTAACTTAGTTTCCTTGAACATAGCCTCCACATCTTCTCTAATTCCAAATGCTTTCATTGTTGGTTTGTGAGGGAATCTTGTCCTTTCAAATTCTCTTGTCGTTAGAGCTTCTATGTGAGACTCTATTGAGGTATGTTATTGGGTTTCCTTCTTAGATATTTTTTTACCCTTTTTATTATAGTTTTAGTTGCATTTCTTCATCAAAAATGTCCATTTCTTCTTCATAAACTGGTTCTTCCCTTTCCTGTTCTTCTTCCTCTCCAACGTGTCTCTTTCCTTTCTTAATATCCTTTTTCTTGAGTATTTAGCTCCACCCCCTTGGTAACTTATATTCGTTTGATCCTGAAAAAATTATAAACAATATAGAATTAGTATGAAACCGACAAGTATCAAAGGGAGATGAGAGCTAATATGAAATCTAAATGCTGATTTTTTCTTTCTCAAACTAATTTAAACGCATCAAAATCTAAAGGATCAAAAGCTTTTGAATCAAGTGGTAACAAATGAACATCAAAGAAATCAGAGAGTTTGAGAATCAAAACCGAATTTTGCCACCAAAAACTTAAAAAGAAAACAGAAAATGTATGAGTTTAAGAATCAAAACCGATTGTTTTCTTCAAAATCCAGGTGAAAATCAGAAAGCTTGAGACTTTGATGCTAAGTAATGAATTCTCAAAGAAAACCACGTGAAAATCAGAACTTTAGAGAGTTTGAGTGATGAATGACATGAAAGATACAAAGTACGGAAAAATGAGAGTGAAGGATGGGAATGGCGTAGAGGCTCATTAAATAAGCTAAGAGAGGTGTGATTGTGGTGGAGAAAGAATCTTGGCCACATTGATTCAGTTATGGAAAAGTTGCAAAAATAATTTGGCTTGAGGTGGGTGTGGGTTCGGTTGAGACTAGAGTTAGGCGCATGAATCTTTTGAAAAGCGTGATGGCTTGGTTTGAAGTGGATTGGACTTCTTTTGGCTCCATTTGGCATGGGTTGGTAAGAGAGGTGAGTGGTGGGCTCGGCTGAAGTGATGTGTCGGCCAAAAAGTGTCTCTCTTGCACTCAAAGGTTAGCTGGGGTTTTGGCCGAGCTGATGATCGGGCTTGGAAATTTTGCTCGACATAAAATTCTTTAGCTTAGGTTTTGGCCGAGCTGGTGACCAAGCTACTTATTTTTTGCATGATTTGCTTTGGGTTGGCTCGGGTATTGGCCGAGCTGTCTGACCAAGCTTGGTCCTTGGCTCGATGTGAAATTTTTCAACTCAGGTTTTGGCCGAGTCATCTGGCCGAGTTGGGAGACTTGGTTCAACATATTAGTTTCTGGCTCGATTAATGGCCGAGCCACTTGGCCACCTTAATTCCTTAATATTCGTTTTCCAATACCAAGTGTCCAAGACATGATCCTATTGTACCTAAACATCAAAACCAAACAAAAACACAAAAATGTTGAAAGAAAAACTAAAAAATTAAAAGAAAAACTTTATATACAATGATAAACATGGGACTTCCTCCCAAGTGAGGTTGTTTATAGTCACTAAGATTGACTTCCTGATAAATTCTTATAGACCTGGAGACGGTTCCCCAAGGAGAACCAAGGTCCCTTCTGAAATGACCGTATGAACTAAGTAAGGTTTGATCTTTTTCCCATTGATAGTAAATTCATCTCCAGAATTTGCAACTAAAGTTATGGCTCCATAAGGAAACGCTTGCTTGAATGAGAATGGAGTAGGCCATTTTGACTTTAACTTTCTTGAAAATAGCTTGAGTCTTGAATTGAAAATGAGCACTTGATTATCCGCCTTAAATTCCTTAACCAAAATCTTCTTGTCACTTGTTATTTCCTTTTAAACCTTGGAACTCTCATAAGCTTTAAGTCTGATCTCTTCAAGTTCATGCAGATTCATTTCCCTCTTTTTTGAGCTGTCATGAGATCGAAATTTAGGAGCTTAGTAGTCCAGAGTGCCTTATACTCAACTTCAACCGGTAATGGAATAACGTCCCATAGAGAAGTTGGAATGGTGTTCGTCTTATTGGTGTCTTGAAAGTTGTCCTATAAGCCCAAACTGTGTCATCAAGCCTTATTGACCAATATCTTCTTGAAGTTCCTACAACCTTTGCTAGAATATGCTTGATTTGTTTGTTGGAAACTTCAACTTGTCCACTGGTTTGGAGATAATAAGGTGTTGCTATCTTGTGCTTCACCTCATACTTCTTTAGAAAATTCTCAAACAGCTTGTTGATGAAATGGGATCCCCCATCACTTATGACCACTCTTGGAATTCCAAATCTAGGAAAAATCACATTCTTGAACAGCTTTAGGACCACCCTTGCATTATTGGTTGGACATGCAATTGCTTCAACCATTTGGAGACATAATCAACAGCTACCATGGTATAGTTATTTCCAAATGATGGAGGGTTGAGTTGTCCCATGAAATCAATACCCCAAATATCAAAAACTTATACTTTCAGAATTGGGTTTTGAGGCATTTCATTCCTCCTTCCAATACTTCCTGCCCTTTGACAAAGATCACACTTAAAAATGAAACTATGTGAGTCTTTGAACATAGTTGGCCACCAAAGACCAGCTTGTAAAACCTTCTGAACATTATTGCATGTTGCAAAATGCCCTCCATATTTCCTGTCAATTCTTCTTCAGCAATGCATCTTCTAAACAACCCATATGAACTCTTCTTGTAGAGGAAAGGAACATCCTAATAGTAGTGATTTGCATCACTTATAAATCTCTTCTTCTTGTAAGCATCAAAGTCTTCTGGTATTGCTCCACAAACCTTAAAGTTAACCAAATTTTCATACCACGGTGTTGCTTTTGTGGTAACCACTTCTTCCTCTATAAATTTACAAGTGTGGATCATCATGAGTTGTTCTTTAGGCATTGAATCATCAATTGGGACTAAATCATCAATTCACATTCTGATTCCTTTTGATTCCATTTTGATTCCTTTCTTGTCCACTATCTTCATATCAAACTCTTGCAATTGGATAATCCATCTTAACAACCTTGGTGTGGTATCTTTCTTGGCATAAATATGCCTTAATGATGCATGAACTGTGTAGAAAACAACTTTAGAACCAACCAAATAGCTTATGAATTTCTCAAATGCAAAGAATACTACTAGTAAATCTTTCTCTGTTGTTGCATACTTTGCGTGAGCTTCTTCCATTGTTCTACTAGCATAGTAGATCACATGCACTTTCTTATCTATAATCTGCTCCAAAAAAGCCCCAACTGCATAATCCGATGGATGACACATAATCTCAAAACGATATTCCCAATTTCGAGTTTAAACTATGTGAGCTGATACTAAAATTATTTTATGAGAACGAAAGCCTTCAAACATTCAAAATGGAAAACGAGCTTAGTCTCCTTGCAAAGCAGCCTTGTCAAAGGCTTGGCGATTTTTGAAAAGTCTCTGATGAATCTCCTATAGAAACCGACATGCCCAAGAAAGCTTATGATATCCTTAACTATCTTTTGTGGTTGTAATTGCATTATAACATCAATATTGGCCTTGTCTACTTCTATTCCATTTTCAAAAATCTTGTGCCCCAAATAAATCTCTTCTCTCACCATGAAATGGCATTTTTCCCAATTCAGAACTAGATTCATTTCTTCACACCGGGTAAGCAACCTGCACAAGTTAACTAAACAAGAGGAGTAGGAAAAGCCATACACGGAAAATTTGTCCATGAATACCTCAACCATCTCCTCAATTAAATCTGAGAAAATAGAAGTCGTATGAAATGTAGCTGGTGCATTATAAAGCCCAAAAAGGATTCTCCTATATGCAAATGTTTCATATGGACAAGTAAAAGTAGTTTTCTCCTGATCATTTGGGTGAATTGATATTTGAAAGAAACCACTATATCCATCTAGATAACAATAATAAGGATGGCTTGTAAGTCTTTCTAAAATATGATCAATAAAGAAATGGGAAATGATTCTTTCTAGATGCAACATTCAACTTCCTATAATAAATACACATCCTATGTCAAGTTATAGTTCTAGTGGGAACAAGTTCATTTCGATCATTATTCACAACTGTAATTTCACCTTTTTAGGAACATAATGAACTGGTGATATCCAAGTACTATCAAATATAGGATAAATAACACCATCATCTAACAAATTAAGAATTTCCTTTTTCACCACTTCTTTAAGATTGGGATTCAGTCTCTTTTGAGGTTCAATGCTAGAGTAAGATTCATTTTCAAGGTTAATTCTTTGAGTGCACAGACTATGTGATATTCCTTTAATGTCATCACATTGTCTGTGCACTCATGCTAGAGTAAGATTCAAGTTAAGTACTTGGAAATCTCCATTGCACCACATGCTAGAGTAAGATTGAAGTTAAGTACTTGGAAATCTCCATTGCACCATTAATCCATGTGGGTCTTGAGTTCAACAAACTTCTTGAAATTCTCCATTGCACCATTAGCCTGCCCTTGAAGAAGTTGTTGTAACAATGCTTCAACATTAGATTGTTGAGATTATGGTTGTTGAGGGGTGAAACCAAGAGGTGCTCCTACTGGTTGTTGGGGTTGAAAACCACTTGGTGCTTGCTGCTTAGGAACATAGCCTTGATTTTGTTGTTGACCATAAATGATGAAATGCTTGGCTTGTTGATATTGTTGAGGTGGATAGACCTGATCTTGGGAATTTGCTACATTGTTGCTTATGTAAGAAAGACCAGGGTTGTTCTTGTAGTTGATGAATCCTTTGTTATATTCCCCTTGGTTCTGAATGTAGCTTACTTCCTCTTGTTGATCACTCTCCCCAACTTGAATCTGAACTTGGTCTTCTTCGCTAATGAAATGAACATGTTGTTGGGCAAAAAGTAGCTTATCCAACTTGTCATTCAAAGCTTTGATGTCCTTTCTAGTTAGATCATAATAATCAGTAGTACCCCGAGGAGTGCGGTCATATTCTTTATTGTAGATCCCATCAGACTGAGCCAAGTTCCCAACTAGCTCCCATCTTCTTCCATGTACTTGTCGGGAAAGTTTCCATTGCTTGTTGTATCTAGAAGCATTCTAATCTTGGGTAATGCTCCGCGGTAGAGAGTTCTAAGAAGGGATTCCCTGCTAAAACCATGATGTGGATATTGCAAGGTATAACTCTTGAACCATCCCGAGCTTCACAGAAAGTTTCAGCATTCTTTTGTGCAAAACCAAAAATCTCAGTTCTCAATCTTGCAGTTCTTGAAGTAGAGAAGAACTTGGCAAGGAAAGCTTTCTTGCATTCATTCCAAGAAGTTATGGAATTATGAGGAAGAGACTTCTCACATTGGTGGGCTTTGTCACCCAAAGAGAATGGAAACAGTCTCAGCTTGAATGCATCTTCACTAATCCCATTGATCTTTTTGAGACCAAAAAGTCAGCCAAACTCATCAAGTTGGTCTAGAGGGTCTTCCATTGGCAGCCCATAAAACTTGTTCCCTTGAACCAACGCAATCAAGCTATGCTTGATTTCAAAGTTGTGTTATTGACAGCAGGTTGAACAATTCAATGGCGTTGTGTATATGTATTTGGAGCATCCCCAACACCAATAGTTTGCCCGTGAGGAGGTACATTGTAGTCAGCCATTGGTGGTGGAAAGTGTTGAGTTTCCTGAAGTACTCGTAAGTTATCCCTTTGCTCTCTTAACTGTATTGGTAGCTGATCGATGTTGTCAAGAAATTGTAAGAGATTCTGGTTGCACTTTGATTTAGTGTGCATACAAATTGTCACTAACTCTGGTAGTTGAGGTGGATTTCGTCCACTTCAGAGAATCAGACAGTTCTGAATGTACCTGAAAACAAAGGAAACGAAGTGACTAAATAAAGGGATATGAAAAATGAACTTGATCTTAATAGATCAAAAATCCATAATGTAACAAACAAAGACTATATTGGCAACGACGCCAAATTTATAGTAGGATTTTTTAGTGTTTAACTACTTCAATTCCCTAACGCACTATCATAGTCATCACATCATATAGGGTATCAATCCAAATGGGTGATGCTATTAGTCAATCTAGATGCAATCATAACATATTAATTCTTTTTATGTCAAATCATATGTTATTAATTCAAGACAAGCAATTAGAAGTTTAAAATCAAACAACCCTAAATGAAATGGAAATGAAAGTAAAGTTAAGAGCTAATATGAAATTATAAGAACCAAACAAGATGAATAACTTGCAGAACAGGTAAGTAAATGAAATTGAGATAAATCAGAGAGATGAAGTTCCTAAGGATGGGGTAATTGATTAGTGATACTCTTTAATCTACCTAGATGCTTAACATACATCACAGAAGAGCTGATCCCTAGACAATAGATTCACAAGCAATCATATTCAATCTCTTGATAAATGATCTCAAACTAAAAAGTTCCAGGCCTAACTCTCGTTAACGGTACACTACTTAACATTCATTAAGAAACAATCTATTTAAGTCAATAAACACCCTAAACAACCAATTCCTTGGGTTAGGAATGTAAATCTTTGAAATCATTTGGTTCAGACTTTTCATCAAACACTTTATGGGTGTGGAAATGCCTAAGATCATATTTCACTTGATTAGAAAGAAATCAATATTAAGATCAATGAAACACAAGGGATTCATGAAAATACAAACTTAAACATCTAGGAGATCAAAGATTCAACACTAATATATCCCATCCTCAGAAACCCAGAAAACTACTCACTAGTCATGATGAACACGAAATCACAAAACCCAGAAAATGAAGTAACTAAGAAAATCATGAAGATCAGGTCAAAATTAGTAAAGATGACAAGTATTGAAAACAGTTATGCAATATAATCTAAAATCAAAGATCAAACTCTCAAGAACAACAAGAACACAAACCCAAAAATTTATGATCAAATCCAGAAAAAAATGAGCATGATATTCATTAAGATCAAACTTAAACTAACATGTTTACACAAGATTAAAAGGTAAAAACGAAATGGATTACATATGCAATGATCAACAATCTAAGAACATCAAGAACAAAACCTAGAAACGAAGAAATCAAACCCATAAATTTCATAACATAAATCAAAGATCAATATGCACTAGATATCCATGATTCTCTAGCTAAGATGAACATAACCAAAAGAAATCATAAACAAAAACTTGATTCATTGAAAGATTAAGATCAGATTTATCAAGAACATTCAAGAGCAAATACAAGGGGAAAACCATGAGTAGATACTAAAAATAAGGCCTCCGTTCAAATGTGGGCGAATTAGTATTTATATAGTGGTTTAGGGAAACCATAAATCACTAAAAGACAAATGATTAAAAATTCGTTGGGCTTAACTCAGCCCAGAGCCGAGTTGAGGTCTCGAGTTGGGCATGCCTCGGCTCTTAGCCGAGTTCATGGTCGAGCCTGATTTTTATTTGGTTCGGTTGTGGATGCTTGACTCGACCAAGGACCAAGCTATCATCCGAGTTAGGATCTTTGGTTTTGACTGGAACATCTTGGCTCGGCCAATGGCCGAGTTTTTGGTCGAGTTTGATATCTTTGTTGTTGTTGGAACATGCTTGGCTTGGCCAATGGTCGAATTGTTGGTCGAGCTTGATATCTTTGTTGTGGTTGGAACATGCTTGTGATGAGATCCTAGCCCGGGATTGGTTACTTTGGCGTGATGGCTGGTGGATAAAAACTGGTGGATGAAATTTGGTGGATGGAACCTGGTGGATGAAATCCAGTGGATGAGAATTGGTGAATGGAATCTTGGCTGTCGTGATCTGCGGACGTGATCTGGTGAATGGAAACTGGAGATGTGCAAAATGGATGGATGAAATGAAAATGATGATGATATAATCAAATGATCTATGGAATGATCAAATGAAGAGATAGAAGGCTGCTACTTAGTTGTTTCACACAAAAAGTAGACAAAATTTCTTCAAAGAAGAAAAGGGGTTTTGTTGGCTTCACACCAATCTATAGAAATAATAACTTTGATCCAAATATGTTTTCTCAACAAAAAGGTGGATGTTTTACTTGATAGTTTCGTGCATTACATATAGAGGAAGGAGGTGCCAAGGCTCCTCTTTGAAAATGACAAAAAAGCAATAAAGTCTACTCTTCATGCATGCCTTGTCTTTGAAGGGACTCTTTGGCTTCTTTGACTTTATTTTAGAAGCTTCTCAAACCCTCTAAATTATTTAGAGTCTTCAACTAGATCAAAGTATTACTAAGTAGGATAGATGAAAGTAATTTACTTAGCCTCATTAAAACATATTCTTGAGAAAACCCAATTGGGACAAAACCGAAGGATAGGAAAAAGAGTACTAAATAAACCACTTAACTTCTTAGTGAATACCTTTGATCTTCTTCAAATGCTTGAGTGATGTTGATGTAGCTTGATACAACTTATTGCTCCTTGCCTTGAGTTTTCCTTAGCATATCCTCCATGATCTTAGCTAGCTCATTTGCTTTGTTCCTTGTGATTGCTCCGTTCAGCAGCTCCCAAGTCTTGGAATTGTCTAGATCCTTCATTGTTCCAAGTCCAGTTTGTGAGCCATCAAGGATCACATCAGCTTGGCTCGGCCAATGGCTGAGTTGTTGGTCGATCTTGATACAACTAATCATCGGGTCAAACGTTTGGCTTGGCCAATGGCCAAGTTGTTGTCCGAGCTCGATATAACTAGTCTTTGGGTGAGATGCCTGGCTCGGCTATGGTCGTGTTCTTTTCCAAACTTACGCGTTAGTAAATTCTGAAATTTCCTGACTTGGCTAGAGACCGAGTCACCGAGCTATCCCAATACTCCTCTTCTTTTTCTTTGCTTCCATGGTCCCAGAATGCTTCCTAAGTACATGGAACACGTCCAATATGCAAATGTATGCAATGCTAATGCAAAGTTATTCTAAATATGCAAACATACTAAAGAAGCCTAAGAATGAAACTTATCGATAACAGTTTAAAATCGACCTAAAATGGTGAAAAAAGCATAGGTAAAACACATAAAATAAAGAGACATCACTGGCTCGACCCAACTTGTAGAAATCGGATCGCTGACTTCCTAGTTGGTTGTTATGAGATGGATTTGAACAAGAGTAGCGATATATCAAAAAATAGTATAAAGAAATACATAGAAATCATAAACGGTAAACTAAAAACATCTTCGTAAATCTCTCCTATTTTTTACGGGTGGTTTGCTAATGAAAAACAAATAGTTACAAGGAAAAACACTAAAAAGACAAGAAATTGAGCCGATAAGAAATAACCCCTAGGAAACCACAAGCCGGCGAAGAAAGACATATCCTTGAATCCAAGATGAAATACACAATGCTAAACAACCATAGCGAAAGTGAAAAACAACCCAAATTTCAAAGTTTAAAACTAAAACTCCGTGCGAGAAGCGAACCATGAAAGACAAAAACACAACAGGGAATTGTCGAAAGAGTTCCAGGAATAATAGCAAGGAGAAGATCCACACCGACAATCAACAAACGATTGCACTGCTGGTTTGAAGCTCTAAGACGAAGCCTAGAAAACTTCAAACAAAACTTGTGAAAGGGACATAAACATCTGAAGCAAAGATATGAAGACGGTGTCATTTGTGAAGAATTCTGAGGGAATAAAGTGGGCTGATCAGAAATAGAAAAGTTGTGGCGCTGACAGAAAAATGAAGTTTTCGAGTACAAGGAAAAAGAAACTTATGGAGAATTGGAAATGAATGTTTAGGGTTAGGATGTTATTTAACGGCTCAAAAGTGAAGAGAAACATTAAAAATATTGAGCCGAAAAGTTTTAGGGTAAAAAGGGAGAGTTTTGAGATGTTCAAGAGATTCTTAGATCTTGTGAAAAAGAACAAAACAGGTTGGGGTTAGTTTTTAAGCTAATAAGCGTATTGTGTGTAATAGCTTATTGAACAAGTTAAATAAATAAAGACTTGTGTTTGATTAAAGGTTATTCAACTCAATTAAGTAATACCTGTGTGTTCTACCAATCGTTCAATTGGTATCAGAGCAGGCACTTGACGAAGGAAAATAAATCTTTCACAAACAGGTGAAGATCCTGTGACAAGAATGGAGAACACGCAACTGCCTATGATCTGTTCGGTACTGTTGGATCCCGATAACTTTGGATGGTGGAAAGTCCAAATCCATGAATTACTCAAAGGAACAGATGAAGAAGCTTGGAATGTTGTTACCTCATGATGGACCGCAGTAGTGAAAAAGCACGAAAAAGGAGAATGGATTGAAAGAGAATCAAGTGAGTGGACAGATGATGAGAAACTCAGATCTATGTATAATTCGAAGGCACTCTCAACCATCTGGTGTTCACTGACAAAAGATCAGTTCAAGCGTGTGCAAGGTTGCAAATTTGCAAAACAAGCATGGGACATCCTCCATGCTACGTATGAAGGAACTGATGATGTAAGAGCACAAGAATGGATTTGTTGGCTTCCAAATTTGAAAGAATTAAGATGGGAGAGGATGAAAGCATTGAAGAGTTCAGTGGAAAATTATCATCTATTGCAAATGCATCAGATGCTTTAGGCAAAACCTACAAGGACAAAAAACTGGTAATTTTTTTTTCTTCTGAGGTGTCTCCTAAGTCAATACTAGTCGCACAAATCAAGACTTCAAATCGCCAAAAACTCATATGAAATGGCATTTGAGCAGGTTGTGTGAATGATGCAAGCTCGTGAAGTTGAAATCAAACAAGAAGAACCCAAAAAGAAAGGTGGCGTGGCATTCACAACAACAAAGCCACAAAATTCAGACACACTTGAAGATATGGTGGGACTCATTGTCAAAAAAATACTTCAAGAAGTTTGACCAAGGACAACGTTGTGATACCTCTCATCAAGCCAAACCTAAGATAAGGACATATATGGATAGAGGTTATCCAAGGAACGATATACAATGCCATGAGTGCAAAGGTTTCGGTCACTACAAGGCAAACTGTCCGAATCATAAGAAGAAAGAGACCATTAAGTGTCAAGAGTGCAAGGGGTTTGGGTATATGAAGTCTGAATGCATAAACACACAGAAGCATAAAGAGAAATCATTTGTTAGTCAAGATGATGATAGTGATGACACAGATTTAAGAGAGCAGTGGGGATGAGATGCTAAACCTTGTTGCTTATGTGGGAATCATTAAAGAGAGCTCAGATACTGAATCTGAATGTGAAGTGACACCCAATGAACAAGGAGAACTCTGCATTGCGTTAGCAGCATGTCAAATTCAGAATAAAGAGCTGAAAGATGAAAACCAAACTCTAATGGAAGTTGTGGATATTCTAAGGGCAGAGCTATTTGTTGAGAAGGAAAGGAACATATTGTTACAAAACAACTGGGTGATTAGCTAAAGCAAATCAAGATGCTGTCAAAAGGAACTCAAAATCTCGATCAACTGCTCATGATGGGTAAACATGGCACTGGAAATCGGGGTTTAGGTTATGAAGGTGGCACAAGTCAGACTACCACTTTTGTAAAGGCTACTGGTAATGTAACAGACAATCGAGGCAAGGCACCAGTTGTATCACGTCCCAAAGAAGGAACATATAATGTCAGAAATACAACAAGGAGACACAACCGAGGTTCAATCAAGTGTAGTTACTGCAAAGAATTAAGGCATCACAAGCTTGAATGTGATTGGTGGCATGAGAGGGTATTTCAAGTACTTCATGAACAAGCATACTATGTTGATAAACGGTACAGGAACCAAGTTTGGGTAAGAAAGGAGTTTCTGTACTGTTATTCAGCACTAACCTCTGAGGTGAGTGTCATAGGGACACAAGAAAGTGCATGGTATTTTGACAGTTGGTGTTCAAGACACATGATGGGTAAGTCAGAATCCTTAAAGGATGTGGAATTTACTAATGTTGGGAAGGTCACATTTGGTGGGGGAGCCAAAGGAAAAATCAGAGGAAAATGTGACACAACCGGAGACAACAATCCAAAATTGCAAGATGTATTCTTGGTTGAAGGATTAACAGAAAATCTCATTAGTATCAGTCAGCTGTGTGATGAGGGTCTGGTTGTGACCTTCACAAGAAAACAGTGTCATGCTATAGACGAAACAGGTGATGTGAGGCTTCAAGGAATCAGAACAGGAAGTAATTGTTACATGTGGAAACCTAATGAAATGTGTCTCATAGCAGAAACTCCCAGTCAACTTGACCTCTGGCACCGTAAGTTGGGACATGTGAATGTAAAAACACTACTCAAACTGGAAAATCATGATCTGGTTAGAGGTTTACCAAAATTGAAGAATGATGATAACTTTGTGTGCGGACCATGCTCAAAAGGAAAGCATATCAAAGTTCATCATCCCAAAGTACCTGAAATTACTACCAAGGGTCCACTTGATTTGGTTCATATGGATATTATGGGACCCATTCAGGTAGAAAGTATAGCTGGAAAGCGTTATATCTTTGTACTGGTTGATGATTACACCAGGTACACATGGGTGAGATTTCTGAGAGAAAAATAAGAAACAATTGAAAGCTTTAGGATCTTGGCCCTTCAGCTTATGAATGAAAAGGCGCCATCAAAAGCATCAGAAGTGATAGGGGAGGTGAATTTCTAAACGAGGCATTTGAAAAATTTTGTGCTGACCAAGGAATAATGCATCAAATGTCTGCTCATAGAACACCCCCAACAGAATGGGGTAGTAGAAATAAAGAATAGAACTTTGCAAGAAATGGCACGAGCCATGTTGCACGCAAATTATGTGGCAAAATATTTTTGGGCTGAAGCTGTGAGTACCTCATGCTACATCATTAACATGGTGTATGTTAGGAGAGGTATATCTACCACACCTTATGAATTGTGGAAAGGGAAACCTCCCAGTGTGAACTACTTTCACGTCTTTGGATGTGTGTGCTACATACTCAATGACAAGGACCAGTTGGGAAAATTTGATGCCAAAAGTGATGAAGGAATCTTTTTGGGATACACTGTCGTCAGCAAAGCGTATAAAGTATTTAACAAAAGAACCAAAGCTGTGATGGAAACTGTGATTGTGGTGTTTGCTGATTTACAACATTTTGCTAAAGGGATCACGAGACTTGATCTGTCTGTAGAGAAACAATCGCATTCATCAGATGTGAATGAAGATGAAGAAGACAGACAAGAATCTCAAGCCATCACATGAAATGAATAATCCTAGTGTTCATCGTAATCATTCAGAAAATGATGTCATTGGGAGTATGACAGATGGGAGAATTACCATAAAGGAACATATAAACATTCAAGAAATGGTGGGATACTCCTGTTTCGTGTCAATGATAGAGCCAAAGACACATGTGGAGGCTTTGCAAGATGAATACTGGATAGTTTCCATGCAAGAAGAACTAGAGCAGTTTGCAAGGAGTGATGTATGGACTTTGGTACCCAGACCAGAGAATTTTAATGTGGTAGGTACTAAGTGGATATTCAAGAACAAGATTGATGAAACTGGTCATGTGGTTCGAAACAAGGTGAGATTGGATGCACAAGGGTACTCCCAGATTGAAGGAATTGATTTTGATGAAACGTTTGCACCAGTATCATGTCTTGAATCCCGGTTCTTAGTTGGAATGGCATATGTGATGGGTTTCAAACTGCACCAGATGGATGTCAAAAGCACTTTCTTGAATGGGATCTTATAGGAGGAAGTGTTTTGTGGAACAACCAAAAGGTTTCGAGGATGGTAAATGCCCAGATCATGTGTACAAACTGAAGAATGCTCTGTATGGGTTAAAACAATCCCCTAGAGCATGGTATGAGAGGCTGGCAATATTTTTACTAGAGCAAGGATATGTTAGAAGAAGTGTGGATAAAACTCTGTTCCACTACTCAAAAGATGGTGACATCTTGGTGGTCCAGATCTATGTAGACGACATAGTCTTTGGATCTACCAACCCGTTATTTGTTCTTAATTTTGTTTAGTGTATGAAACATGAATTTGAATGAGTATGTGTGGTGAACTAACATATTTTATTGGCTTGCAGGTTCAACAAAAGGATGATGGAGTGTTTATCTCACAAAGTACGTATTCCAAGAATCTGGTCACACGGTTTGGTTTGGACACATGCAAAGCTGCCAGAACACCAATGAGTACTACATGTAAGTTATCAAAGGATGAAGGTGGTGAAGATGTAGATTAGAAACTATATCGTGGTTTCATTAGGAGTCTACTGTATCTCACAACAAATATACATGATATTAATCTTAGTGTGGGTGTATGTGCCAGATATCAAGTTCAACCCAAGATGTATCATCTCAAGGAACTAAAGGGAATTGTGAAGTATGTCAAAGGAACTCTGAATTTAGGGTTATACTACACAAAGGACAGCAATCCCAACCTTGTAGGGTACTGTGATGCTGACTGGACAGGAAGTCTGGATGACAAGAGAAGCACAAGTGGTGGAGGATTCTTTTTGGGAAATAATCCGATTGCGTGGTTAAGTCACAAACAAAATTGTGTGTCATTGTCGACTGCCGAGGCTGAATATATTGCATTTGGAAGCTGTTGTACTCAGTTGATGTGGATGAAACAGATGAGTAATGACTATGTATATGCTACAGACTCAATACTAATTCGTTGTGACAAAAAAGTGCGATTAATATTTCTAAGAATCTTGTGCTGCATTCACGAACAAACAATTGATATAAGACACCATTTTATACGAGAACTCGTAGAAGACAACGTTGTGATGATAGAGCATGTGAGCACATAACTTCAACTTGCTAATATCTTCACCAAGCCATTGGATTTCAATAGATTTGTTAACCTATGCAAATATATTGGGGTCTGTGAACTATAAAAATGTGCACCACTGAGGTATGATTGGGAATCACAATAAGATAAAAGTTTCTTGCTATCTAACTTGATGAACAGAGAAAAAGAGCTGCCTGTCATGCTGTCACTTGTGATCACTCGTACAGTTGAGAGCATCACAAGGAGGTTAAAGAGCTGAGGGTATCACACATATGTTTCTTAAAAAAATGATCATATAACATCATTATTTCATCTTGAGCATTTGACAAGTCACGTGATGATGCTCAAGGTTACAAATACCCAAAGGAAATTACAGCTTCCTTGTGTTCTCTCAGAAGGTTGAAAACGAGTCTTTCACTTGATTAAGGCATGCCAGTGTGAAAGACTAGTCTTTGTTATACTCACTTCTTGTATCTAATGTTGTGAATCCTGGTCAGTCTCATGTGCACCACCCATTGTCTTGTGGCTTGGTAGATGTTGTGCACAGATATTTCTGCTCAGTGATCTCTATATGTCCTTCTACTCTCTCCTTTTCTGGTATATTAAGTGGTTGTCTAAAGTCTAACTGTTCTCTAATTATGTGCTGCTAACAGGCTGGTTGTCCCTAAAATGAATAAGTTTTTCATGGCGAGTTAGTGAAATGGTTTGTAGTTCATGTCTGGATCATTGGTTTTCTCTGTGGACACAGTCGCTGGCCCATTAGGCCCATTTTTTGTTTCACCCTCATTAAGGCGGGAACATGATGCCTCAATTTCCAGGGTTTTCACTTGTCACGAACAGTCGTGACTCTCCATTACTTACAAAAACCACTTTTTGGTGCCATTGAATAGTCACTTGTCATCATGAAAAAATTTCTCTCGAGTATCTCGCGTCTGGTTGCTCAATCATCGACAATGTCACAAAGTTTAATTCCTTTAGAATCGCATTAAGTTTGTTGTTCCAAGCCCTAGGTGCTTGTCTTAACCCATAAAGTGCTTTATCCAACTTGTATACCTTTTCTTCGCTTCCTTTAATTACGAACCCTTCTGGTTGTTTCACATAGACTTCTTCCTTTAGCTCTCCATGTAAGAATGTTGTCTTTACGTCTAAGTGATGAATTTCCCAACCATTATTTGCCGCCAAAGCCATGAGAGGACGAACGGTTTCTAGTCGAGCTACCGATGCAAAAACTTCATCGAAATCAATACCATGTTTCTGCACATATCCTTTTGCAACTAACCTTGCTTTATACTTGTTGATGCTTCCATATGCATTGCGCTTTATCTTGAATACCCACTTGAGACCAATTGCTTTGGCACCTTTAGGTAGATCTGTTAACTGCCACGTTTTATTCTTTTCTATTGATGCAATCTCGTCTTCACATGCATCTACCCATGCTATAACTTCTTTAGGTTCATTAAAGTCATAAGGCTCATAATTACTCACCATGAGAAGTCTCTCACTCTCAACATCAGCTATGAGTATATAATCGCCTAAATACACGGGTTTGTTACTTTGCCTTGTCGATCTCCTTAGAGTCGGGACATCTTCGTTCTCTTCCGGTCCTTCTTCATTACCGACATCATGCGTTTCTCCTTCATCATTACTTTCATCTTCATGTATCTCATCTTCCTCATTTTTTTCGACATCTTCATTGTTTTCTCCTTGATTATCTTGATTCTCTTCATTACTTATCCCTACAATGGTAAAGGTTCCAACTTGTTCTAAGACACTTTCTTTTGGTTTATTCCAATTCCAACTACTTTTCTCATCAAAGACAACATCTCTACTAACAGCTATTTTCTTAGTTTTCGGATCAAGCAATCGGTAGGCTTTTGAGCCGGGTTCTACACCAAGATCCACAAGGACACGTGACCTATCATCTAGTTTCCTCAGGCGTTGTGCATCTATCTTTGCATACCCAATACAACCGAATATTCTTAGGTGCTCAATATTCGGTTTC
>OVBE01000688.1:0-45851 GCA_900406425.1 Iberis pinnata | reverse complement strand
GATGGATGACTTTAAATTGCATCTTTGATCACAATGGATCATTATGAGATCTTTATCCCTAGTATACTTAAATTGAACCGGATTTTGGGAATTAAATCGATTTAAACCAATTTTCAACCCTCCTTCTTCCCCCCTCCCCATCGATTCTTCACCTTCATTCTACCATTAAACCTTCAAACTTTTTCAAAACCTCCAAAATCTCCCAAACTCAATCACCACCAAATCCCAACGGATTTTCGAGTTTTTTAAGCCTAATCCACACGATTTTTCGAGCTCCTTCCGAATAGCCAACCAGTTTTTTGATTCAAACAAGGTATGAAACCCTTTTTCTCTTTGAAATTCTGAAAATTTTGGGGTTTTTAGGGATTTAGGATTTTGGTTGATTTAGGGATTGAAATTGATAGATTATGGCCTTAGTACATGTATTTGATGGTTGTCTGATAGATGCATATGGATTTTTGTTGATTTATGTTGATTTTTCAATTTTGAAAAGTTCGGTTTGAATTTTCAAAAGGGATTTCGGGTTTTGTGGAATTTGGATGGTTCTATTGAGTTGTTTGGATTTATTGAGAATGTGGAATGCTCTAGGATTGCACATAGATTTCTAGGATGCGATAGTTTGGATTCAATCGGTTTAATCAAATTCTCTATGAAATTTTGTGTTTTTTCGATTGTGTTCCATAATGCTCGGTCCTTGTTTAATTCTTGCTAATGGAATTAGTATTTCTTGATCACTGCTTAATACTTTATGATATGGTTGTTTTGGATTGACCAAGCCACTCATTCTGTTTCGAAGTCTTTTTCTTTTCAGAATGACTACACGTAACTTCTAATACGGTTCATATGATTCCGGAAACGAGAGTAACATAGGAGGTCCATCAGCAACGATCAAAACAAGGCGATCAAATCGGAGCCGAACTGCTAAGCAGACCCAACTGCAAACTGATCGCTCAAGTTCTGCTAGACCTCCAGCGGCGAAAAAGACAAAAGCAACCGCAAAATAAAAGGGGAAAACGGTCGCTAGTAGCATCACCAACAACGAGGAGGTCGAAGAAGTAGATCTGGTCCTTGATCTGAAGTTCACTCAATCTCCATAGCCTCGGAAGCCAAGGACGCGGTTCAACAATTGCCGCCTCGATTAGGTAGTCCCCCAACTCAAGACTTACAAGGGTTGGAATGAGCACAAGTTCAACGACAAATGGGATCAATTTGATTCCATGTTTGCTTTGCTCAAGGGCAAGCCACCGACCCAGTTCGCCAATCATCAGACTTTGGCCACGCTGGGAGTAGACGGTGATGTTGTGGAGCTCTTCCACCAGATGGGTCTTGGAACCTTCCCGTTTTGAGACTACCCTCTTTATCTCGATCTTGCGAGGCAGTTTTTAGCCTCATTCTGCATCCACAGCCCCAGTTCAGATCTACAGAACCCATACATCACCAAATCTAAGGTACAATTCTTTTGTTGCGGTATTCTTTACAGGATTCTGATGGCGGATTTTGGTTCCATTTTCATATTCCGAGATGAAGGGAATCTATCTGAGTTGCCCAACTTCTACTCTTACACAGATTTGTGGGACGTTATTGCACATGGGTGGTATGAGTCTCGAGAGGTGAAGCTAACCAGTATCTGTAACCCAGCTATCCGCATTGCACTCAAGGTATTGGGTTGCACTTTCTTCGGGAAGTCAGAAGCGGCAGCGGTCATTTCTCAAGAGCTTGAGATCCTCCATTTTGCCATATGCCATCACGCGGTGGTGACTTATGAGGCTGACCAGGATCTGGTTCGCCATGATGCCAACATTGAATGGATTTTTGCTAAGATCCTAGCTAGCCGGAAGCTAGACGCGATGGGGAACCCGACCGAGTTGAGGTGATGGGTAGCCTAGTTACCCCGGTTCTACAACACGTCAGGATTCCTCTTGGGTTTTTACTCCGGCGACGTTGAGCAACCGCGTGGATTGGTCTTTTCTTTTCTTGACCAGGTGGTTCACCAAGGACAGAGCTTACATTTTTCTGCACTCGGGAGGTCAGAGGTGCAAGATCCAGCTACCGCAGTAGGATCTTACTAGCATCACTTCCTTAAAGAACATTCGTTTTCTCGCTTGGTTGACGGGGCTGAACCCGTACCTGACGCACTGCGACTTTCCCGAGGGTCAGTTCATAGCAGGCGGTCTACTCAGAGACAGCAGTGGGACCCTAGTCTAGAGGATGACTCACCTATCCTACCTGAGGATTACAGTGAGTATGACTTGCCACCTCGGTAACCTGACTTCATGGATGCCGAGACGATCAGATGGACAGCGGATGCTACTGAGAGAACCCACAGCATGGTTCAGAGGATATGGGGCGCATTAGCGAACATCAGACGACCATCATGCTTCATAGCACATCGGGACAGGAGTGATGAGGACGAGGATCCTTTGGTTCGTAGAACGAGATGAGTTGGCAATTCGGGTCAGGCTTCGGACTGATCATTCATGGTTATCTTTTCTTTTTCACATTGGACTTATGTATTTTATTTTTATTTTGGATTTTTGGTGTTTTGACTTATTTATATTCTTATTATTTTTCCTTCTTCTTGATTTATTTTTACACCGAGACGGTGTGAAGTAAGTCTGGGGGAGGGGATATGGTAATTACTAACATTATTTTGGTGTTTTGTTATTTTGGCGAAAATTTTCAAATTTTCGTTTTGTTAGATGAGTCTAGTTGAGTCAAAGGAATAATGACCAGAATCTATGATGACTACTAACCCAGTGTAAGTTCGATATCATTCTCTACTTGACTACTGACTTAGATTAACTGCTGCACTTAGGATTGGAACCCCCATTGACGATTTTTTTACTTTTGAAATTTCTGGTCTTTTGGATCGTTAATGATTTGATGCTAGCTCTATTTGGATATGACTTAAATTTGATCTTAATTTTCTTACTTATGGTGTTGGTTATACTTTGAAAGCTGGGTATTTTGCTCTTCAGTTCTCTGTAAAACCGACAAGTTCTTTCAGTCTGATCCGGATCCTTTCTCTCCCGCTCTTCAGAAAAAAGCGGTTTAGAAAAAGTATTGAAAGTATGACTTAGAAGTCTGTAGTCATTGTCGGGCTGCTAAAAAAGCAGTAAAAAAAAATAGAAAAGAAAAACGCAGAAAAGTGCGAATCTTTCGAAAAAAAAGAGAAAAGAAAAACGCAAAAAACTGTGAATCTTTTAAAAAGAAGTGAGAAAGGGGAAAAAANGACCAGAAGTCGTTGGATGCTCTATTAGGTATGGACACTTTGATAGAAAATATACTTTAGTGGGCTTCATAGGCAAGAACGCACTATTTATACTAATTTGAATGTAGAGAGCTGGTTGAAATGATTTGATGGTTTGATTGATTCAGGATTTAGAGTAGGAAGCATGTCATTGGTTATGTGGTGGTAAACAATTAATTTGCAGTGGTTGTTTAGGATTGGTGTCTTGTGGTTTTTGATATTTGTACTTAGGTTGCTGAGATTCTAAGAGTTTCTGTGTGGTCCTTTTCAAACCTCTTCTTCAGATATGGTTTTTGCTTTACTTGAGGACAAGCAAAGATCTAAGTTTGTGGGAGTTGATATCATTCGGATTTAACACCTTTTAGTGAGTATTTATATCTATTATTTAGTGTTAACCGAGTGTTTTTAGCATGTTTTCAGGAAATTTGGTGTTTGGGACGTTCTGGAGCAAAAAGGATGATTTTGGAAGAATTCAAGTGCAAATGAAGAATGATGTGTCCAAGTCTCGGACAAGGACAGATCGATCGATCCAAAGCATATGGAGTTTTGTGAAATTTTAGATCAATTGATCCATCATTGGATCGATTGATCCCTGGAAGCTTAGATCGATTGATCCATCATTGGATCGATCGATCCCCTATGTCGAACTGAAGGAAAAACGAGCTAAAAGACGCATTTGACCTCAATATCTATCATTAGTTTTTTATTATTTATATTTTAGTTTCTTTTATTCTCAAACTATAAAAAAGCCCTTTTGGCTTATTATTTTAGAGAGAAAAGTTTTTAAGAAGTTTTAGAACAAGTTTTATCGCTGAAGTTCCAGAGAGTAGAGATCTACATCTGTATTTGAAAGGATTTCTGAACTATGATTTCTTTATATACAATTTGGCCTTTTAATTCTTCAATGTTTACTTAATCTATGATTTATGTTCTTGCAATCATGTCTGAGTAGTCTCTTTGTTAGGTTTTAGGGTTTTCCTAGGGGAAACCAGGTTAATCGTTAGGGTTTGATATAATGGATTGAAATTTGTTAGGTTCTCAGTCTAGATTTATTCTTAGTGCATGAATTAGATTAGCTAACTAGTTCATTGATCATAGAATTATAAACTCAAAGAGATTTGTTTAGAAGTCTGATCTAATCTAGATAAATAAGTGCCTTTGCTTGCGGGAGTATTGTCTTAGGGGCTTATGAACTTATCGAATCTGAATTAAAATTAATGATCGAATTATCTAAATAGGGCGGGAGTTTTTCTTTAGTAATTCGAGAATATATAACTAATACTTCGGGAGAAGATTAGTCTATTGTTGTCTTTCGAGTTGGGAATTATTTTCAGTAATCAATCATGCATGTTAACCTTGACTTTTAACCTGAATACCTGCGGAATTCTCTAGTGCCTAGCTTTTTCGTTAATCGTTTTTATTTTATCGTTTTTTCATTTCTCGGTTACAATCACCATTTTAATCTGTTCTTAGCTTAATTCGATTTTAAATTGAGAGTCGTGCTTTTCTGGTCTCTATGGATTCGATCCCTCATATACTACTGTGTTTGCTGTGCACTTACAGTGAATATATTTGGGTTAAAACCTGAGTGTATCAATACACAAACGAAATTATAAAAAGATACATTTTTCCAATCATAAGATTCGATGAAGAAATATGAACCTAGAGGGAGAAAACAAAACTTACTCCAGAATCAAAAGGCGAGAGAACACAAGATTTCAAAGTTTCAACCTTCTTTTTTTATTACATATCAAAAGCAAAGGTTATTTAAAAATAAATAAAGAATGTTGTTGATAAATAAGTGTCGGTCAGGTACTTGGTTCTAGAGTGGAAATCATGGATGCCTCGTTAAAACCTGAATCTAGAAAACCTAGTGGGATAACACTAGATTCAGAAAAAAGAGTACAAACCATGTTATCTGAACCAAATACCAAGAAGGAAAAAAAAAGTCAACAACAGTAGGGAATAGTTTGACATGGTTCGTGAAGTAACTATGCTGGGTATAGACTTTTCCATCGTTGTCCTAGGCGATGATGACGTGATTGCTCCTCGTATTTGAGGCTTAGTATCTGATCCCGAATTATGTGAGTGATGAGACGTTGGATTATTGTAGCTATTTTGTGCGGCTTTCTATCTTCGTCCATTCTGTTCCCTCCATACATGATATATTGTAGCTTGGAAGCAAAGCTTCAGCAGGATTGAGTCATGAAGCGGAATTTCCCGGTGCCTAAGCGTCGCTAAAGTCCTGTTCCAATCCAGGTTCAAACGCCTTGAAAGGATAGAGGAGGTGAGACCTGACCAGATCGTGTACGTATATGGGCAAGCGAAGAACAAATGGTCTCACGTCTCATTCAATTTGCCGTATAGAGCACATGGAATAGATTGTCCCCATGTGCACATTCTCCGGCCTGTTGACAACCTGTCAAGTGTAGCAAGCCAAGAAATGAAATCATAACGTGGAATAGACTGAGAAAACCAAATAGTTGAATGCCAAGAGAGAGTAGGGTTAAAAGGGTAAATATGTTTCCAAGTCGCTGAGCTTGAGAAGAACGACTTATATTGGTCATTTCCGTGATACCAAAGATGAGTGTCGGGACCAAGATGAGGTCATGGAGTCGGTAAGGCGAGGATCTGTTGGTGGAGCTGACGAAGAGCCAGACGACGGGACCGACATATAGGTAGAGCCGCTCACAACATCCACAACCGTAGCTACCTGTGGGATGCCTAGTTCCCTTAAGCATGCTTCACCCGTGAATGAGAGCAAGATACCGAACGGAGACCAATTTTCGTACCAGAATGAGGTGTCACAGTCGTCATTGACAATAGATTTGAAGAATGTTGCAGCAAGAGGTTGTAGCTTAAGGAGCTTACGTTAGATCCATGAGCCACGAGAGTTTGAGAGTGTGTCCCAGAAAGTCGCTTGTCGGACAAGGTAGTGTCGGGTCCATGACGTCCAGAGAGTGGTAGTCTTGGTATGTAACTGCCATATGAGTGATAGTAAGAAAACCGTTGATGTATCCTCAAACCGCCGTATACCTAAGCCACCCTGCAATTTTGGACGACATATATGAGGATCTAGAAAGTGAACTCGTCCATAGAAAATTGTTGCATAGACTACTAAGAGTGCAAAGACAGCTTTTTGGTAGTCGGAAGGCAGATTGCCAGAAGTTTATGGTGCTCGCAATCACACATTGAATCAGCTGTAAACAACCTACATAAGAAAGAAGCTTAGAGGACCAAGAGTTAAGACAAGAGCGAATGCGATCAATGGGGGGGGGGGGGATATTCGGTGGAGCTAAGGCGTTTGGTTGTGAGCGGCAAACCGAGATACCAAAACGGTAATGCTTCATAACCGACAAAGTTTCAACCTTCTCCGAAGAAGAGAAAGAATACGAAGATGACTCGCAATTCGCAGACAACATCGTTTTCAACTAACAGAGTCACTAACGATTTATTTTAACAGGTATCTAACAAAGTTAAATCATATCAATTGTTGTCTAACGGTGGGCCTATTAGAGGTGGGCAAAAAACCCAAAATCTGAATTCCGAACCCAAACCCGACAAAAAATACCTGAACCGAAAGTATAAAAAACCCGAATGGATATTTTTTCTAAAAATTTGGATACCCGAACGGGTATTATCCGATATCCAAAAAACCCAATTGGGTACCCGAACTTATGACTATTTTATAAAACATGTAGTTATGTATAAGTTTTTTGAATCTTATATCTTTATTTATACACTAAATCTTATAATTAAGTTGAATTCGTATAAGAAAATGTATTGTATAATCTTGTATAATAATTTAAAGGGACATTCTCAAAAATACCACAAAAAACTAAGTTTATTCCAAAAATACCACACACACTCAAAAGTTCCAAAATACCACAAAATTTGAATTAACTTTAAAACTTCAAATTTAAACCATAAAACCCCAAAACCAAACCCCACCCCCTTCAAAACTAAACCCTAAACTTTATTTAGTGAACCCAAACCCAAAATTTTAAATTCTAAACCCTTAAAATTCTTTTTTATGTTTGTGGTATTTTTTGGAACATTTGAAAGTGTGTGGTATTTTTGGAATTTTTGGGAGTGTGTGTGGTAGTTTTGGAATTTGAACTTTTTTTTTATGGTGTTTCAAGGAATTACTATAACTTAAATGTTAATGAATAAATAAATTTAAATGAAAAAAAAAGAATTGTATTTAAATTAATAATTAAACCGGTTTAACACTAACTAAAAATTTAATTTGATTCTAATTACAACAACTTAATGTTGGTCTGGTATGACTTTTGTTTTAAAACAAAAATGTTTGGATGCCCAACCTGAAACTATAAAATATCTGAATGAGTTATAAACCTCTAATCTGAAAAATCGGAAAACCCAAAAAACCCGACCCGAATCCGAACCGATATCCAAAAATCCATCCCTAAGATTTAAAATGGTCTAGTCAGCTTAAAACTTGATCTTGAAATAAATTCTTAAGAAAATATGAGATTTGAATGGTTTAGTAAAAGAGTACCTCGTTTGTTTAGCCAAAACTTTTTTGGCATTCTTCTCGTTGTTAAAGAGAAGAGTTATATTTAATCAATCAAATCAATAATCGGTAAGGCTTTGGGGAAACATGATGACAGTTGCAGTGACAGGCACTTCCTCATCTCTCGCGTGCCCTCTTCTTCCTTCGTCTCAAGGTCTCTCCTTTTCTGTCTCTTTCTCTCTCGCTCAGTTTTAACAATGGGTTTTGTTGCTGAACTTTACAGGGCCAAACCGGCGAATTCAATGGAAAATAAACCAAAAGGTTGCTTCTTTGATTTTTGTTTGTTTGTTTGTTGTACACCTTCGAATTTGGAAACAGCTGATTAATTCTAAAATGGATACGTGAAAACATGACAAAGGAATTATGCATGGATAGTGTTCGATGAAATGCTTGAATGAAACTTATGACCTTTTTTTTTTTCTCAAACCATACTCAAGATAAGATACATCCTTTGATTTCTTTTCTGTTTGTTGAAATCGCGCAGAAACGGTTCTCAACAAAGGTGGCTGTTTCCAGTGAGGGATTTGAGCTAAAGCCTCCTCCATATTCTCTTGTACGTTTTCTTCTACTCGTTATCAAGGTTGCTGCTTTGAAACCATAGGGGAGATGTGTAATCACTCTGTGTGGTATAGGATGCTCTGGAACCGCATATGAGCCGGGAAACCTTGGACTATCACTGGGGCAAACATCACAGAACTTATGTAGAGAACCTAAACAAGCAAGTTCTAGGCACAGATCTAGATGGATTGTCCTTAGAAGAAGTTGTACTTCTTTCATACAACAAAGGCAATATGCTTCCTGCATTCAACAATGCTGCACAGGTAAATGCCATTGATATGTTTCTTGTAAACTGTGATTTTTGACAAGAAATAACATTCAGGGAATATGGGTGGTTTTGCAGGCATGGAACCATGAGTTCTTGTGGGAATCTATCCAACCTGGAGGTGGAGGAAAACCATCTGGAGCTCTCCTCAAACTGATAGAGAGAGATTTCGGGTCATTCCAAGAATTTTTGGAAAGGTTCAAATCAGCTGCAGCTTCTAATTTTGGTTCAGGCTGGACATGGCTTGCATGTTAGTTTTTCTTAACCTTATCTGGTTTCCAAGAATTGTAATCCCCTAACTTAAGCTTCTGGGGATCTATTGATGCAGACAAGGCGAATAGACTCGAGGTTGCAAATGCTGTGAATCCACTCCCAAAGGAGGAAGACAAGAAGCTTGTAATAGTAAAAACTCCTAATGCCGTGAATCCACTCATATGGGATTATTCTGTATGTGTCTAAACTACCGATAATGAAAGTTGGAATTGTTGTTTGCTATATACTCACATATTTTTTTTGTCATTTTTACTTGCAGCCACTTCTAACTATCGATACATGGGAGGTATTCAATATCTGTTAAGCATCACTCTTTTGAATTTCACCTATGGGTTTCTTGAATGCTGATATTAGTTTTCCTATTCCCTCTTTTGTGCCAAACAGCATGCTTACTATCTGGATTTTGAGGTACTATCGCAATACCGAATGATTTTTACTAATTGAAAGCAGTGCTTTCATGTAGTTGTGTTGTGCGCAGAACCGAAGAGGTGAATACATAAATACATACATGGAGAAGCTTGTGTCATGGGAAACTGTAAGCAAGAGGCTGGAAAACGCTATAGCTAAAGCAACACAGAGAGAGCAAGAAGGAACAGATACAGAAGATGAAGAGAATCCAGATGATGAAGAGTCAGAGGTGTACTTAGATAGTGATATTGAAGAGGTTGACTAAGAAAACGTATGAATCATCAACATTAGCATCTGAAATGTGAGTTACAGAGCGCATAAGCCTCAATCTTTAAATAAATGTTGGGGAAAAGATTCCCTGTGATTAGGCAAACCCAAATATTTTTCTATAGGAGAATATGAATTTTGGAGGCAGCTGTTCATATGCAAATACACTTCTTTCTAACCCACCAACTGGAACCATATAGACAATCTTAGACAGGGACAAGAGGTGCCATCACCCACCCTAGTGTATACTATTAATTTACACACAGTGCAGCAAGATTAACTATGAGACTACTGAAGGTCAAATAAAAATTGCTCTAGGCTAGTCTGTAAGTGTTAATGTATGCAGAGTCTTCAATGAGATACCTTTTTGCATGAGGCGAGGAGTAACAAATACTATAAATAATTTGATACTTATACAATTACCTCGTTCACTAATCACTATGTATCTTTTATATATACAGTTTTCCAATAAGCATTTGAGATTCAAGAATAAGACGAGTGACTGTATAACCAAAGAATTTTTTTATATATATACAATCCCTCAATTGTGAAGAAGCTATGCGATCGATGTCTTGTCCGTAACTCGTACATTTGGTGAATCTGGCTTGGTCCGAACCGATGGGTTTCCGGTATCATCGAGAACCACGAAAGCCGTGTCACCAGGTTTAAAGCTCCCAGCAAGAAAGGCTTCGCTGAGTGGATCCTCCACTATCTCTGTGACTGTTCTACGGAGTGGTCGTGCACCATATGCCTGATCATATCCTTGTCTGCATATGAGCTCTTTGACAGCTTCAGACACCTCTAAACCCACCCCTAGTGACACAAGCCTTGACTTCAAGTCTTGTAGCATCAGGTTCAAGATCTCCATCATCTGCAAATCAATGTTACAAGTTCATTTTTTTCCTTCTATATATTCACCAAAGAGACGTGTGGAGAAAAAGACTAACCTGAACCTTCTCAAGCTGTCGGAAAATGACGATTTCATCTAACCGGTTCAACAACTCTGGACGAAAATAGTTTTTCAGTTCTTCTACTACTAAAGCTTTCATTCCAGCATAAGATGCTGACTCTTCATCATCATCATCATCTAAGATAAAACCTATTGAACCGTGTCTTCCCTTTGCAATGGCTGATGATCCAACATTTGAGGTCATTATGATCAGTGCGTTCTTAAAAGATACTCTCCTTCCCTGTAACCAAAAGATTCCATTTCCATAGCCAATATATTATTCAAGCAAGCAAATCAATTATTATCTATACAGACCCAAGTTCAAACCTGTGAATCGGTAAGATGGCCATCTTCGAACAACTGGAGAAGAATATTGAAGATATCCGGATGGGCTTTCTCTATTTCGTCGAACAAGACCACTGTAAAAGGACGTCTCCTTATAGCTTCAGTAAGCATTCCACCTTCTTCAAAACCAACATATCCAGGTGGAGATCCTATCAACTTGCTCACAGTATGACGCTCCATGTATTCACTCATGTCCAATCTCAGCATAGATTCCTCCTGCCATAACCAATGAAAAAATCGAGGATGAAGGAATCAGTTCAATCACCACATCATGTATCAGCATTACATTGATTAAAAAGCTGTACCGATCCAAAATAATTTGCAGCTAAAGCTTTTGTTAGCTCTGTTTTTCCAACTCCCGTTGGTCCACAAAATAGCATAGCCGCAATTGGACGGTCAGGATCTTTTAAGCCAACACGGGACCTCTTCACAGCTCTAGATATGGCAGCTACAGCCTCATCTTGACCAATAACTCTGCTTCTTAGCTGCTCTTCAAGACCCATAAGAAGCACTCTTTCATCTGCAGTGATCTGCTGAACTGGAATACCAGACCAAGCCGATGCAACGGCTGCAATATCATCAGGTCCCACCATTATAGGCCTGAAAGCACATCAAATTAAGGTTATGGAGGGTCTTTTTAAAACAACTTTCTAAAGGTTTCCCCTCAAGTCCTAAACATGTAAAAGAAGGAACTTATACACATCGTCGCCTGCTGCAGGCGGCAGAGAGGACTCTTCAACTATTTCACCAGACTCATCGGCTACGGCACGACCATCATCCTGCTTCTGCCTACTTGATAGAACCTACTTGCAAAACAATTATTGAAGCTGTTAAAGGTATATATGATCAACATCCAAGAGTATACCTGCACGATGAATGTGTAGTTTCTTACCACTTCGTGCATGGCCTGAACAGTTCTGATTTCTTGCCAGTAATCATCAGGTGGCTTCGAAAGGATACAAATTGCATCCTCCTTTTTCTTCCTAAAAGCTTCAATACGAGCTCTGCTTCCTGCCTCGTCAATGAGATCAATGGCTTTATCTGGAAGAAATCTATCAGCTATGTATCGTGCTGAAAGGTATACTGCAGCATCTATAGCTTCCTTAGTATATTTGCAATTGTGATAGGCTTCATATTTCTCACGTAGACCCAGCAAAATCTTCACTGCATCTTCCTATATATTGTTAAGTACTAAATAAGAAAAAAGAAAAAGCATGTTGGTTGGTCAATATGATTAAAAACATGGGCTCGTAAAGAAACCTCGCTTGGCTCGTCAATCAACACTGGCTGGAATCTTCTTGCTAGCGCTTTGTCCTTCTCAAACTGACTCCTGAATTCGTCAAGGGTTGTGGATGCAATGCACTGCAAATGATTGATGTTTGATTAGTAGAGCTAGCTTTAGCACCAAATATACCAAAATATTGCATTCATTTCCATAACTGAATTATGCTTCAGTAGGACTTTAGCTCCATCAAGCCATAGGTAGAACGTTTTATTTTTTCCATTTCACTCAAATCTCTGAACATATTCCAAAGTGATACACTTTTTCATACACAGGTAAGTTAACGTAGATTCATTCCACATGTGTACCTGAAGTTCACCCCTTCCAAGTGATGGTTTTAAGAGGTTAGCAATGTCAAGCCCAGACCCCTTATTTCCTCTTCCCACTGTACCAGACCCGATAAGTGTGTGCACTTCATCTATAAATAGAATGACCTTACCTTTGAGAAACAAGAAGTAAAAAAGTGTTAAAAATGTGCCATGTTTAATTTACAGACCTTTATGTAATAGTATATAAGATCAATAACCTGATTTTTTTATCTCGCTTATCAAAGCAGTGACTCGTGCCTCCAGTTCTCCCCTTTCTTTTGCACCAGCCATTAGTAGTCCTATATCCAGAGACATGATGCGTTTCGACTACATATAACAAAACTAGAACCAGTCATACACGGTTGAGCAACTTAAAAAAGTCACTTTGTTTAAATGTGGGTGCGAACCAAGAGAAATCCAGGAGCATTTGCTTCTGCTATACTAATTGCTAGTCCTTCAGCAATAGCAGTCTTTCCAACACCAGCTTCACCAAGAAGAATTGGGTTGTTTTTGGTTCTACGGCAAAGTATTTGTATAACTCTTTGAACTTCTTTTTCCCGACCAATAACAGGATCAATAAGGCCCTCAGTAGCACGTGCTGTAAGATCCACACAGAATTGTTCCAGTACACTTTTTGCTGGTTAACACAAATTTGGTTAAAGGTTCATCAGTATCTCTCTTCTCAAACTCAAAAGAACGAATAAAGAAAATAACAGTATCTAAAGCATTACCCTTGGTTGCGTTTCCAGAAGAACGAGCAACACGACCACTTGAGGAACCGTCGAAGCTTCCTTTAGCTGAAAGAGATGGTTCTCTGCCATCTTTGTCAATCTCTCCTTTAAGTCTAGTGAGTGCTGCTGCTGTGAGCAAATTCATATTTGCTCCCAATCTATATATCAACAACAAATGTTATGGCCATCTAAAACACTGAATCTACAAACAGAATAATTTCATCTAGTCGATTTCAGTATTTTAACAGATTTACATGGAAATCAACAGATCACATGTCTTTGCTTCTGCAAATGATGCTGATAGTTTTATGCTAACAAATATAAGTTTTTTGTACCTCTTAAGGACTCTGCCGGCGCTACCGTCATCGACGGTGAAAAGTCCGACGGCGATATGCTCAGGAGCGATATATTGACAATCCAAAGTCCTAGAATACTCGACCGCAGCCTCGAAGACTCGCTTCGTGCTGATAGAAAACGGCATATCTGTCGACTTGGAGTAGGAAGTGGACGAAACTTCGTGATCCTTAGAATCGGAATTAGCTTCGTTCCAGATACTCCAGACAGCTTCACGCGCTTTGTCTATGGTGATTCCAGAACCAAGAAATCCTTGAGGGTCACGATCCTCGGCGATCAGCCCAAGGAGAAGGTGTTGAGTGTAAACCATGTCTTTCCCCAACGATCTGGCTTCCTTTTGGGAGAAGATAATAGCTCTGATCGCTCGTTCGGTGAACCGCTCGAAAACGGCAGAAATCGGGGTGAATTTCTTCCGTTTTCTATGGGGAAATCGCCTGAAATTGGTTGGAATAGTAGAGAAGCGGTGAGTGGTGAAATTGGAGAGGGAGATTCCTAGATAGGAAGAAGCGGCGAAGGAAGTAACAGAAGAAGAAGAGTCGAAACGGTGAGAGGAGGAAGAAGGGAGGAGACGGCGGGAGTGGAGACTTAGAGGCGAGGAAGTAGTTAAAACCTCCATGATCTTCGTTTCGTAGGTCGAGAAAATCTCAGATGAACCAAATATGAAAAATGAAAGCAAGAAAGGGTAAGAAGCAAAAGGAAGGGATGGAGTAAGCTGACACGTCAAGGCAACGTTTAATTTCGTATATTTATGAATTTCAGATTCGGTTCAATTTGAAAATCACTTCTTCTTCTTCTAGAATCGATGGCTTTATTACACTAATGACAAATTAGGGTAGGTGTTTCATTATTCAATTTCTCAGAATTTGGGTGTTTTCATTTCTATTTATAGATTCTGCTCAAAATCATTATTATCATTTTTTAGGTTGCATCTAGTCTCTTCAAATTATTGTTTTTGGCACACAAACGCATTTTCATATATTCTTTTGCTCATCTTGGCAGAAACACATGTTTTTACATTTTTGGTGAAAAAAACACAATTTTGCGTCTTTTTATGAAAAAAACTTGTTTCTTCATTTTGACGTAAAATCTTGTTTCACCGTTTTTGACATAAAAGACAATTTTCACGTTTTAGCGAGAAAACTTGTTTTCGGTAGTTCTCGGTCTGCGTATCACTTTAGCCGGTTTAGTCTCGAACGCCCCTTGTTTCTACTATTCAGTCCAATTTGAAAACTACTTTATTTTTCTGGCTTTTTTGGCTCTTTCTTATGTCGTATTATTTACAATTTGTTGTTTTATGAAGTTTGATTGTCCAGTCTATCAGTCATGGTATTTTGGTTTGTAAGCTTTTGGTGTCTTCTTAATGAAGTAGTACTTATTCTCTATATGAGGATATCGTCACCGCTGACATAATCTTCGGAAGCCTTTTCGGTTAACATTTTAAGAGATGCCGAGCTTCGGATTCATGGTTTCATAGTGTTGTCTACAGCACTTTATTGTGTAATTATTCATTTAGTTTGGCTTTATTTTGTATAGCCTTTGTGTTTGTAAATTGCTAGTATATTTATCTATCTTCAATAGAGTTTTGTCCTATGAAAAATGTATTTCCCGACGATTTATTTTATGGAGTTTAGTTTAACAAACCGTCGGTTTTGTGATTCTAATCGGTATAATATTTTATTTTTAGATCACAAAAAATATAAAACCTAAAAAACTAGGAAAAATTGCAACACATAACCAAATAAAACTTGGTTAATTAACTAACAAAAGAAAAAAGTTAGATATTTTATTGTCTTGTATGCAACATAATTTATAGAGTCTTAATATTGATTGGTTAAACTTTTACTTTTTTAATCTTTGTACATTTGCTAGAAAACCTTATATTTTGGAAGTGAGGGAGTAGAATTTTAGAATTTATTTTGGATATGCGTTTGAATTCAAGTTTTTGAGTGTATTTGCATGGTTTCTAATTAAAAGGTTAGATTTGAGTTTAGGCTTTTGTAAAAGATATGTATTTAAAATATATTTGAATTTATTCGTGGTTATTTGAATTTTAAAGAGTAGTTAGATGATTATAAGTGAATTTAGAAAGTTAGTATGATTTGTTTTAATATGCTTTACAAATCTAGTAAAACCATGTAATTTAAATATTATATTTAAAATTAAGCATTCTTTATTAAAACATTTTAAGATCACTAGAAATTAACTAATTAAAAATACTACCATTAAAAGCGAATTTTATTATATTTTTTTAAACAACTAATTTAATAATATTAATTTTCATGATATTTTTTAAAACTGTTTATTTAATATTCAATACATTCACTTAATACTTTAGATCAAAATATAAAACTATTTACATGTATAACATATACATTCATTTCATTCACATATATAACCATATTTTAAAAAAACTAATATACTAATTATATTTTAATATGATATATGATAAGAAAAATATATTATTTTCATTCTATTTCAGTTTTGTTTTTGTCTACAAATTTTGTATTCATAACTAAATATATATTGTATAATATAATTTTTATATAATTGTAACCTAATGCTAATAGTAAGATAAAAAAAATATTCTGCACATCGTCTAATTTTATATATAATTATAGCCTATGAATATGTTCTATAAGGAAAAGACATATCATTTATAAGTATAATATGTTTTTAATTGTAAATACTATTCACTTTTTTGTCAACTTAATTTTATTTATGGATTATAGTTTACATATTAAGTCCATTGTATAGTGTAAAGAACATTTTCAACACGAGCTTTCTTAGCAAGAGTATCAACAATTGTATTTATGGACCGAGGAATGAATGAAACTCTAAAACGCCTAAAACTTGGAAGAATAAATTTGATATTCAATAAAGTACTAATCCCTTCTTTAGATGATAGACTATTTCTATCTTCAGTCTGCATTATTGTTGATAAAATATACTCCCTCTGTTTCAATATATAAGTAGTTTTAGCCAAAATGGTTTGTTTCATAATATAAGATGTTCTCAAATCCTAAAGCAATAAAATCATTTAAATAAATAATATTCAACTAAAAATTTAAAGGCAAAATAATATACAATAATCTCTCTCTAACTTTTTGCGTTTCCCCACCAAAAAATATTAATCTCTCTAACTTTTTATTACTCTTTTAAGAAAAGTTAAAATTTCTTAATACCCGCGCTTTAAAGCAAAACTACTTACATATTGAAACGGAGGGAGTATGTGATCTTCCTTGAATCACTTAGAACATCTACAAAGGGACACTTCAAATTTGAAGTATCATGTGTTTTACTCCGAAGGCAACACTTCAAATTTGAAGTGTTTAAAATTTACATTTTGCAATATTGCCTCTATTTTTGTTCATAATTAAAAAAGCATCATACAATTTTATAAATTAATATAAAACATCTATCACCTTCAATTATTACATGCAAAATTTATTAATAAAACATTACATTATGATATAAGTTACATAATTATTAGAAAAACATAACATCAAAAATAAAATTCAAATATCAAATTATTACTTAGTATTATTACCATTATGCTCCCATATATGCTCAATCAATGCATTCTGAAGTGATAGATAAGTCTCTTTATTTTTTATCACCAAATTACGAGATAGAAATTGTTGAAATTGAGCATTTTCATTCGTTGTCATTTCTACAATTGGCTCGGGTGCTACCCTTGCATCTCATATGGGTGCATTGATATCACGTTCGTCATCTATGATAATGTTATGCATTATAATGCAAGCTGTCATTATATCATGCAACACTTCTTTCTTCCAATAACGTGATGATCCTGCTATAATTGCAAATTTGGATTGTAGAACTCCAAAGGCACGTTCAACATCTTTACGACATGCTTCTTGTCTTGCCGCAAATAAATTTTTCTTTGGACCTTGTGGATCACTTATAGTTTGAACAACATTTGAACATTTCGGATAAATGTCATCAGCTAAATAATAACCCATAATATACTATTTTCCTTGAATAATGTAATTAGCTGGAGGAGTAGTACCTTGAGCAAGCTTTGAAAATAAATTCGATGACTTCAAAAGATTAATGTCGTTGTTGCTCCTTGGCATACCAAAATAAGCATGTCATATCCACAAGTCATAATCTGCAACTGCTTCAAGAATGATTGTCGGAGCTCCACTACGACTGGAAAATTGTCCTGCCCATGATGTTGGACAATTTTTTCACTTCCAGTGCATACAATCTAAGCTACCCAACATTGCAGGAAATCCACGTTGCTAACCAATATTGAGAAGTCGGGACACGTCCTCTAAATCAGGTGACCTTAGATACCACTCTGAGAAAAATTCTATAATGGCACGACAAAATACCTTCATGCATTCAATAGTCGTAGATTCTCCTATCTTGATGTATTTGTTAGTGGCATCAGCGGGTATACCGTATGCCAAAATCCTAAGAGCGGTGGTTACTTTTTGCAAGGTTGATAAACCCATTCTACCAGTTACGAGACGATGTTGACTGAAGTAGTTGTCATGTTGTTCAGCAGCATTAGTAAGGTGAAGAAATAATCTTCTTGACGTGCGAAATCGACGATGAAAATCTCTTTCACCGTATATCGGATTATCATAAAAATATTCATCGAATAAATTACGATGAGCATTTTCTCTATCACGATGTATAATTGCATGACCGGAAATAGAGCCTCGATAACTTACATGATCATTTTCTTGAGTGTATTGATGAATAAAACGGTTATTCTTAGCCATTCAATTGATTGCAATTTGTTCTTCTCTCTCCGTTGCTACATTTTCATCTATTAGCCATTCATTAAACTTGTATGAGTCTGAAGAAGAAGAAGAAGAAGTACTCATTTTTACTAGATTGAAATGTTGTGATTTTTTTCTAAGATTCATGTGCATATATTTATAGATAACAAATTGTTTATGTATACAATATAAGGTCTTGGTAACTTAATCTACACCATTCATTAGATATCAATCCTTGTGATTTTTTATTATTGGTTGGATGTGTGTATCTTTGTCAATCTTTGTGCTTTTTTCTATTGGTTATGTGTGTATATTTTTGTCAATCCTTGTGCTTTTGTTCCTATTGGTTATTGTCAATCCTTGTAATTCTTTTCGATATGTAAGAAGTGTGTTTGTATCTTTGCACATCCTTGTATTTCTTTCTTATTGGCTAGTGTATACTTATTATGTCAATCCTTATCTTTCTTTCTTATTGGCGTATGTCTACCATTGTCAATCTTTGTCTTTTTTTCTTATTGGCTAGATGTGTGTATAAATAATAGGTTTCAACATGTAGAAAAATCACACTTTAACAAATATTTCCTTTTGTAAAGAAAAATATGGATAAAAGTAGAGGTGCATCATTTAATCAAGAAGAAGATGAGTTGTTATGTCAAGTATATTTAGAAATTTCACAAGATCTGAATGTTAGCAATAACCAATCGGTGGGAATGTTATGGGGAAAAATAGAAAATAGTTACAATGAAAAAAGAATGGGGCTTGGGAAGCTAGAAGTTGGAGATCGTTACAAAGTAGGATGGTTATTATAACTTTGTTGTTAGAAATTTGAAGAGTTGCATAGTCCCAATGGATAATATGCATCCAAGTGGTGCATTCGAATTCGATATTGTAAGTATATTTTTTTATTATCCGTTTATATTTTTTTACTTTTTGTATATTTAATTAATTTTTAAAAAACAATATATTGATGGAAAGAGAAAAAAAAATGTTGGTGTAAGAACCAAAACTTAAAAAGGGTTTCAAATTTGATCATGTGTGGAATTTGATGAAGGATATAGCAAAATTTACCAACAATGTCAAAGTAAGCATTCCATATATGCCTAATATTGGAAGCGATCATGCTAGCTCTCCAACATCACAATCTCCAGGACTGTCTTCATCTCCAGGATCAAATTCATCGCAGTGTCCGATTGGATCGAAGAAAACAAAACTTAAACGAAAGATCCTTGAAGGTAATCATTCGGCTGTTGAAATTCTACACTTGAATAGCAAATGATTCAAATTTTCTTCATTTTCACCACATACTTGGCGTAAAGGATCCAACCGAATACCACTTTTTCATAACTTTTTACCTGTGGCAAACAATATTCACTTATCTAAATAATCCATTACGAGAAAAGCTTCTAATTATAGTATGTTTTAGAAATGTGTCAAATCTTATTAAACATCAATAAAAAAATTGACCCATTGGTTCTGAGGCACATGATGGAGTCACCTCTCTAAATATTTTAATGGTGACAACAGTATAAGTGGTATGTGACAAAAAGAAAAACAAAATAGGACGGTATAAATATGTGCAGTGCGGAATGAAAAATTAGCAGGATGAGACAAGTACAATTTTCCAAAAATAAACAGGATGGATAATATTTGAACGATGAATAAAACAAGTAGTGGTATTAATAGTGCAATATTTATACTATAAATTAACAAATTAAAATATATTATATTATTTAATTAAGATAAATAAATGTAATTCAAACTTTTATAAAACCATAACCTTTAGCTTTACGATTAGAAAACTTAATTTCCACTAAATTTTGTTTAACTTCGGTTAATCCGGTTAATTTTTCTTTATTCAATTAATTATAATAAATTCGGTTCGGTTTGCTTTGGTTCATATAGTATAAAAGAATAATGTTGTTAAACCGAACTGAAAACTAAACTAAATTAAATAAATCATTGAATCAACACGAATAAAGCGTATCGAATTAACCGAACGAAGTGTTGTTAGCTCACATAAAAGATCTTGGGCAAATTATAAAGATCACAAGTTTAAGTAGCACTTGAGACGAAACCTTATAAAATGCTCTGATCTCGGATTCGGAAAGATTACAGGATTTGGTCCAAAACTTCATAGTTATCAAAATCTATATATGTATATATATATATATCTTTTCTAGTATTAACTATTTATATGTACAATTATTTTACTTAAAAAAATAAATGCATGTTTTTTAAATAAAAACTACATTCACAAATGTGAAACGCACCAATTTGCAAGCTTTAAATATGAAATGCGTTATTTGACATTTTCTTCACAAAATAAAAACGCAATAGTACATTATAATTTTTTAATGTTATTTTTGTTGTTTCAATTCTAACGTGCAATTTTGTTGTGAATGGCAACACTAAAGCGTTTTTTTCAACATTTGAAAAAATAACGCACCGTATTTGCCCTTCCATTCAAGACCTAAGATTCTTTTCACTATTGTTTACTTGGTCATGTTTTTGTTATATATATTTTTAAAATTTCTTGATGAAATTTCAACTTTGCAATTTAGTTGGAATTTCAATTGGCAAAAAAAGATGGCTAGATCTTCTAGCTAGTTACTATTGTTAAATTTAATCACAAACAACATCAACTGGATTTTATTGATATATTGTAGAATGTGGATTTCCCCAACATGTGGTTACTCTAAAAACCATAAATTAATGTACATTTTTCCGAAAGAAATAATAAAAACAAAAATATTTCAAAATGAAGTAAAAATATGTTTTGTTGAAAATGGAACCAACAAATATTGAAGTTGAAAAATTGGATGCGCGTTACTTACTCTCTTTCTTCATCTTCTCTTTATTACTTTTCTCTCTGTAGATCCTTGAACTACTTAGCGGAAAGCTGTCGGCAGAAAAAGAAAAGATCACCTGGAGTTCTGTTTGAGCATGAAGTCTATGTGCAGCGACTCCCGAATTCGTCGGTGATTTTCATGGCCGGTAAATCGGTTCTCGTTTCTCTCTTGACTGGTTCAAAGCTTCATCTTATCCATTCTCCATATCCATCGATTCTTTATATTCAGGAAGATGCAACTACGCGGCTTGCGTTTCGGCCACTCATGCAAGCTGCGACGTAGCAAAAAATTGATTTGGCTAAAGAAAAAGAATCTCAAGGTGGCTATGAGTCACTTTTCTTGAGGAAAGAGACTCCGATTCACGGTTGCAGTGCAGGAACCATATACGCCAGAAATTGAAGTTAAACCAAGCCCAAAGGTATTGGGACTCGTTCCTATAGCACGCCAGAAACCTATTTTTTTCTTCCAATCCGGTCGTGTCGGTGAAAGTTCCGCCAGCACTTTCTCCTCGCCAAATCCTGAAGTCTCGGTGGGTGGTGGTGACAGTGGCAGTCACTGCTACTTTGGAAGCTCTCGTCGGGATGTCGGTGGCTTCCTTTGGTGAGTATATAGTTAAAGTCTGCAACAACGAGTTGTTGAAGGGTCTCTTTCACAACTTAGGGTTCTGAGATTTGTTTATGGGCCCGGCCTTGTGTTTGGATCTTGAAAAGCCCAATTTTGGATTTGGGTTTAGATGTTTAAGTTGTTGTTTTGTGATGGTTGTTTAAGGTGAAACTTGTAACTAGGCTATATCTGAAAAATAAAAAGAAGTTTTATAAAAAGAGAAATACTGAAAACGCAGAACGCGTAGAAGTAAATTGGAGACCAAACGGTAAACATATATGCTACAAAGAAAAAGCTCAAGTTGAACACGAAACAAAAGGAAAATCGGTCACTGTCAAAAAATAAAAGTGGTGTATAAAATTAAAAGTCGTTATGAGCCAAACGGTGACAACTTAGAGTTCCTAATTGTCTTTGCCTTTTAAGTGATCACTGGAAGTTTCTTTCCATGTGGAGAAAAATGGAAGAGAACAAACATAAAAAAAAGAGTCAATTTATTGGTTACCCAAGTTGTCCTCATGCATGTGAATCCACGAGCTTTTGACGTACGGTGCGAGCAATAACGTGTTTACTTTTCTATTATTAATTCTCTTGTTTTGTTCATTTTGCTTCGTATAATAGAAACAAAACTCGTTCCAACAAGAAAAAGAAATTAAATCATTGGTACTACGTCCATGATCGCCTGAAAGAGTTTTCAAACCGACACAACTACCAGTACAAGTCTCAGGTCTGATAATACATTTTTTTAACCTAAAAAAACAATCCAGAAATACTCACATTTTATAACATTTATTACTTTCATACACAAAGTATTTGGATTGTCATTTTAATATATTAAATTATTGTAGTTGTCATTTTTATATATAGATTTTTTAAAATTGCAATTTGACCTAATTAAAGCTAACATATATTAACTATATTCCAAATAATTCATGAAATATGAATTTTTTTTAGTTTAATACATAAACTAACCAAGTTTTATACTTTGATATATATTTTTTGTAAAATACATTTTAATGTTAATAAAATTGTTAGAACACATTTTAAAATATGTCAAATAGTTATTACATATATGTGTATATTATATTGATGCAAAAGAAAGTGAAATAAATGGAGGAATTTTACTATTATTATTTTTTTATATTATTTTTGAAACTACCATCATTCTTTTGAATACACTTTTTCATTAGCTTTTAAAATTTTGTTCTACTTACTTTTGGAAGACTTTATAATGACAAAACTAATATTTTGTGTATGACTCGAACAAAACACTCAAAACTAAGGAGAAACATGTGTTTAGCCAAATGTTATTTTTGTATTTTATAATTTTTAAGTTAATTTTATAAAACGGTAAACGAGTGATGGTAACATGAAAATGTATTTTAAAATCCACACATCAAATTATAATATAAATGTATATATCAATCATTATTTCACACATTTCAAATTTTGTTCAAATGATTCAATTAACATGACAATGTATTTTAAAACCCATATATCAATTTATACAAATTTGTGAGTTCATGTATAAAACTAGAAAATTTTAATTATTCATGTATTATTTTTTTATGTAAATATGGTTAACGTCCGTTAGGGTTCCATTATGTAAAATTACGATTTCAAAAATTTCCAAATATTAAACTGTAACTACAATAAATTGATGTATTAAAATAATAATCACGACAAATTAATGTATTAAGATGGAAACTAAAATAGTTTGTGTATTAAGTGACAAAAGTTATAAAGTTTGAGTAACTTTTGGGGTTTTCCCAATTATATTCTATTGGTATTGGCCAAAAGAAATAGTAACATATGTTTTTTATATTTTTTCCAGAGATTTTTATTTACCAAAACCTTGACTTTAAAATCAAAATTTGGCTATTAACCGGTGACTTCAACGAGATAACATATAACAAAAAAACGCAGAGGCCCATCGAGAAGGCAAGGCACCTTTGTGACCTTTCGTTCGTTTATTAGCACTAACGGGCTCTATGACATTATCTTTACATGTAACCCTTTCTTGTGGAGAAGTTCAAGATATGATCACTTTATTCGAGCCGTCTCGACCACCTCCTGGTTTGACCGATTCCCTTCTTGTAAGGCTGAATATCTCCGATTTGAAGGTTCAGATCATCGTCCTCTTCTTACTTCTATTGATGATTCACAGACAAACACAAATGTGTCTTTCGATTTGATAAAAGACTTAACCAAAATTCTTTGGTTGCAGATTTGATTCAAGACACATGACTACGTTACTCATCTGCTTCTTTCCTTGAAAAACTTAATGGCTGCCGAAGTGAGATCATTAACTGGACCATAAATCAAAGACTTAACTTGCAAGATATGATCCATAAAATGCAAGAGGAATTGGAGATTTCCCTTATCGAAGATCCACCAAACACAAAGAATATAACAAGGCTTACAACCAGACTTGAATCAACCTTTGCACTCAAAAATGCTTACTAGAAACAAAAGAGTCGTCTCAATTGGCTCCAAAGTGGAGATAGAAACAAAAGCTACTTTCATGCTATAACAAGAGCTCGATGAGCTCAAAACAAACTTTCAGTTATTGAAAACTCGGAAGGTATTTTCCACTTTGAGGATAAAGCCATTTCCGGTATTATTTGGATTATTTTAAGACCATCTTCACCTCACAAGGAAATGAGGATGAAAGTGTTGTTAATGATGTCATCTCTCCTAGTCACAGTGTGACTAATGAAATGAATCGTTCTTTGACTGCTATTCCTTACAGGTTGGAAATTCGCTCCACTCTTTTTGATATGCATCCTACTAAAGCACTTGGACCAGACGGATTTACAACAAGGTTTTTTCCAAAATTTTGGACAAATATAGAACCGGTTATTTGTCTCGGAAATTCAGCAGTTCTTTACGAGTAGTTCCTTCCCTACGCGGCAAAACGAAACTCATGCTAATTCTGAAGATCATCATTTCGAGAAAGTATCTGATTACCGCCGTATTGCACTTTGTAATGTGTTTTATAAGCTTATTGCAATGGTTTTGGAAAAAAGAGTCCATAAAATATTACCGTCTATTATCTTTGAAAACCAATTGGCCTTCTTGCTGGGTCGGCTTATCTTTTATAATGTATTGATAACACATGAGATCTTGCATTTCCTTAGGTGTTCAACGGAGACTAAGAGAGGAGCTATGACAATCAAAATTGACATGAGTAAAACTTATGACATGATAGAATGGATCTTTCTTGAGAATGTACTTCGCTGGTTTGATTTCCATTGTGTATGGATTAAATGGATCATGGAGTGTGTTAAAACAGCGTCCTACTCCTTCCTTATAAATGGTACTCCCCAAGGACGAGTCCTTCCCTCCCGAGACCTTAGACAAGGAGACCCACTTTCCCATGCCTCTTCATCTTGTATTCCGAGGTTCTATTCAAATTATGTTGTAAGGCCCAAGCTTCAAGAATCTTATTGGGTATATGAGTATCCAAAAAAGGACCACGTATTAATCACATTCTCTTTGCTGACAATACTATGTTCTTTAGTATAGGAAATGCTAAGAACAGTCGGGCTTTAGCATCAATCCTACAAAGATATTCCCGAGCATCGGGACAAGTTATAAATCCGACAAAATCAGGGGTTACTTTCTCTACCCAAACCCAAACAGAAAACAGAGAACCGGCTAAACCCATATTTGGTATTACCAAAGAGGGCAGGTCGGGTAAGTACCTCCATGTTCCAGAGAACTTCGGACTCAAAAAGACTGATATCTTCGAAGAAGTTGTTGAAAAGATTAGACAAAGATCCATAAATTGGACCTCACGCTTTCTTTCACTAGCGGGTAAACATATAATGTTGAAGTCAGTTCTTATGGCTATGCCCTCTTATACTATGTCTTGCTTTAAGATCCCTATTTTCTTATGCAAGCACATCCAATCGATACTCACTCGCTTTTGGTGGAATGGAAACTCCGATAGAAAAAAAATATGTCGGCTTGCTTGAAGTGCCCTAGCCATTCCAAAAAATGTTGGTGGATTAGGCTTTAGAGAGATTGAAGCTTTTAACGACTCATTCCGGGAGAAAACTAGTTGTAGAATTATGTCAAGTCCCGATAGTTTATTGTCTTGGGGTCTTCTTTCTAAATATTGTTTGAATACAAAGTCCATAGACTCTGCAATACCTTCTAGGCCTTCCGATGGCTGGCGGGGTATTATGGCGGGTCGATAAGTTCTTCGCCGAGGCCTCGGATGGTTAGTAGGTGACGTATCTAACATCAAAATATGGAGCGACCCTTGTTCCAATTGGTCTGGTGCCTAATGGCCTTGAAGATATGAGAATGAGCTCCCAAATATTGCCCTAAAGTAACGGTTTGGATTGGATCCTAATTCGTTCCCTCATTCCTCAACATGAGGACTTCATTAAGCTTCTACCATCACTTTCATTTAGATGTGATGATAAACTTGTTTGGCTCCCGGTCAAATTCGGCATATGCTCTACTCGAACTGGATATGGTACGCTAGCCACGGGAAATCTCCCTCTCTCTACTCTGTCTCAAATGGCAGAGTAATCTCTGGAGACTTAATACCAATTCCAAAGTGAAGACATTTTTGTGGAAAGCTTCGGTTAATGCTCTCCCTACAGGAACTGAATTAGCAAAGTGTGGCTTACTATCGGCTCAAGTCTGTACTCAATGCGGTGAATACGAATCCTCGAGCCATATCCTTCTCCATTGTTCATTTGCTAAACAAGTGTGGAGTTCAGTTCCTCTCTATAATTTTACAGTCTCTATGGATGACTCGGTTCTGAATTTTCTCTCAAGGGCTAGATTGTCACGTGTTCTACCTCCAACCAACTTGCAGACTGCAGCTTTGTTTGGTTAGATCCTTTGAAACATCTGGCTAGCGAGGAACCAGCGCAACTTATCCAACAAAGTTACCTCGACTTTTGAAGTTATAACGAAAGCAACTTTTGAAGCAAGAGAATGGGAATTGGCCCAACTTCTCCTACCAAAACCCCGAGCACATGCGCTATCTCATTCTATTCCACGATTATCTCATGGTTTCCTCTGCTTCATTGATGCTTCTTGGAAAGCAAATTCGAACATTACAGGGCTAGGCTGGGATTACAAAAACATTGAAAGTAATCAATCTGAGACCTTCAACTCAGCTGCTCTCGCGCTTCTTCGATATTAGTTTCCAAAGCTTGTGCTCTTAAGAAGGCAATGCTCCATGCCATTAATCTTCAAAAACGAGATATTGTCTTCCTCTCCGACTCGATGACATTAGTCTCACTTCTTAATTCTCAAAGTTCATCTAGTGAGCTATTTAGTTTATTAAATGATATTCACAATCTTATATCAAATTTTATATATGTTTCCTTTGCTTATATTTCTAGGAAAAACAATTCTATTGCAGAAAGGTGTGCCAAAGAAGCTCTTTTGACCTTGTAACATCTTCTGTATTTATTCCTTGAACCTGGTTTCAGTGAATTTATGTTTGACAAAAAAAATTAAAAAAATTTGAAGAATATGTGATGCCTAAAGTTTTGTAATAATTTTGTGGTACTAGATATCTAATCGACATTAGAGCAATATTTAAAGGTAAGTAGTTTATTACTAATGTTGGTTTCTTCTTTATATTCCATAATTTTTATTTACATAAAATACTAAACAAGATTACGGAGAGCTAGATTTGGAAATCAGTTTCTTATATAAAATATTAGAACTTTCTAATCTACAATACTTCTCTAATTTTGAGTTTATCTGAACTAGACGAGCCTTTGTAGAAATTTCCTTTAAAAGAAATTATTTTTAAAAGATAAATCATAATACGTTGTTTCTGATTCCAAAAAGCATTTAGTAAATCAAAATACTTTTTTCTTTCACATATTTTATTAAGATCTTAGATTTTAGTATGGACTTCCTTAGCATAAACAAAACATTTGATTTTAAAAGTTTCTAGATGAAAAGACTTACTTTGTCTTAAATTGTTTAGATAATATTTTTGTATAGAACATGCTTTTATTAAAATAAGTTTACGTTTTTGGGACTTTCAAAAAAATTAAAAGATAGGTTTTTAGATTAAAATAATTTGAATCATGATTAATTTTTGTAGGAGTTGATTAGACTTATCAAATGAAGCTCATAAGATGACATTTTGATATATATTATTCATAAGAACAAAAACAATGTTAATAAATATCTTATCTTTATAATTGAAGCTTTATCTTTTGAAGTTATTTGAAATTTAGAATTGGTAAACGTTGAAAGTTTTTCACGAGTTTTTAGTTGAAATTTTTTTAGAACAAATCCATTTTTAATACAATTAAGATCGACACACACAGTATTAAAAGAGTAAGTATCTAGGTATTGTATTTGTACTTTGAGGTTGATATTTCCTTAATATTATCAAGTTCATTAGAGCATGTCCATTAGAGAACCATACAAGAAGTTCTTAATTAATTTATTAATATTTTTGTCTCAATAGTAAATACACTTAAGAAATATATCTTTTTTTTATTGTTTTTGCTGTCCATTGATCAAATTCTTAATAAAAGAAATTGACGAAAAAAAAAGTTTAAGAAGAAGAAGTTGTCTAATAAAAAGAAGTTTGAAACTTGTTCATAAACCAACAAATGTTGAGACACAACATACAAAAGACACACACAAACACACATATTCAAATAACTCAAAAACATTAGACAATCATGAACTTACACAGATAACTCAAACTGGTAGAAGTATATGACCAATTCATCCTCTGTCATCTGCATCTTGCTCATCAACTCCGGTTTTTTATTTTTCCAGCTTCCTGCATCTTTCTTGCTAGGGGTAGGGGCAGAACCAGAGCCTCATGCCTCAGAGTCCTGTAGAAAAAGTGTTATTGCCTGCAGTAGTCACATTGGAACAAGCAAACAAAAACAAAACAAAATGCTCATGTTGATGTTCATGGTATGTCAACAGACAGCTAGGTTTTGGCAATTGAAGCATCACTATATACCTTGTCGAAGTCATCATCACGGGAGCAATCCTCTGATCTATTCAATTTCTTCTTAGATAAGAAGACTGCTTTGTTCTTCAACTAGAGTAACAGTTCAAAAGATAAGGAACAGTCAAATGGCACATAGATGATTGAGAATTGAAACAAGCAAAATAACTCAAGTTATTGAACAACATCACACAAAGAAATCAATATCACACAAACAATTGCATACAATTAATAATAAAAAAAACTCTAAGTTGATTTAGTCATGGTTTTGCATTTTTGTATGTTAGCTTGTAATACACTTTGTTAATTGGTAAACCAATACAACTTTAGAACACATAAATTCAGATTTATATGAACAAGAAAACACAATCACAGAGTAACCTATAATGAACAACACAAAAAATCAGATTTATATAAACAAGAAAAATTCGGCAATTGCACACAATCAATATCAAATTGAATCACAAAGTAAGATAAAGAACAAAACAAGAATATAAAATAGCACACAATCAACATCACACAATCAATAACACACTAATCAATAGCATAGACCAAAACAGAAATCAATAATCAAAAGAGAATGGTTTAAGACGATTAGCATGAGCTGATTGCATATCCATTCGAGTTGATTTGGTTCAAAACTCACCCACCAATTGCTTCCTTTCCCTGTTGTGGCTGCTTCCTCCTCCACGCTGTTACAACTGAAATCGAGTCCAGAAGGTGATGTACATTTTCCTTGCCATCTCAAAAATAGTCTCCTACTCCGCTTTCACGACGAATTTTGCCGGAAAACGTACAATCGCCGTTTTCGTCGCCCCAACTTTCTCTCTGTAAAACTTGATACGATATAAGAAAAGAAAAGGAAAAAAAATCTCAATAATTTCGGACCAATTACAAACAGACACGTCAGCGCATCTTAGTTGGTCGTAAACTCCTTGGCTAAGACACGCATCTTGTTTAATCTAATATATAAAAGAAGGCTTTGTGCCTCACAAGAGTGTGACACATCAGCACATATTTTCTTGACAACTCATCTTTTATTATAATTAAAATCTTTAATTCTTCCCTTAAATACAATAATATACACTCTAATAAACACTTAAAATGCACTGATGAACATGCTCTTAGAACCTCACTCATGTTGTCCTTTTCTTGAAGAAAATATTAAGTGGAAAATACTCAAAATCTGTTTTCTTTTTTTTTTTCTTTCTTGTTTTTATTTCATGTTTTACTTCTTTGATTTCATTTTGAATATCACAATATATTGAAATTTTGGAAACATCTTTCTTTCTTTTATTAAGGATGACAGTTAGGTCATAAAACTACTTGAAACTGGATAATACAAAAGAGGTTTTGAATGATTTTATGTTATGTTTGCATCTTTTTCATTTAAGGAATACTTTATTTTCTCTAAGTATTTTTGTGAAAGTCGTGTATAGATTTCAAGATTTTGATTTGGAATTCTTGATATTTTTGAGGACATTGTAGTCATTTTCAAAATATTAACAATGTAATGAATTTAATTTTAGTTCATTAACTTGTAAGGTTTTTCTGAAAGTATTAAAGAATCAAAATAATATGCTAAATGATTTAAAAGTTTGAAATAATTATTGATATGTCGAGATTTATATATTTTTCAAAGGCACATCCATACAAATTGAAGATATTTGAAATCGTCTCACATTGTGCAAGCGTAGCTTTATAGAAGAACGTAAATTGGATTGTGCTTTTTCTATGAGATGTTAGTCAATCATTGATTTTAAATCAACTCCATTTAATTTATAATGTAGTGTTCTTTAATAGTTGATTAGGTATTAACCCGCGCCATACACGGAAAAAATAATTTATTAAATCATTTAATAAAAAATGTAACATATATTTAATATAAAAAACATATAACATTTTCCAATGAAATTTAATTTAATTTTATAATTACATAATATATGTATTTTATTTCATTAGATTTTTATTTTATAATAATAAGTAAACATTTTGTTTTATATTTAATGGTTGATATATATGTATATACATAGTTATATATACTTTATATATTTAACTAATAACAAATAGTAAGTCAAACAACATAATATATATTGTACGTTTATATTGCATATGATTTAAATAATAGTACTGATTATTTATAAAATCTGTAATTTATTAAAACTTTTTTACTTCTTAATAAATATAGATTCTAAAATTCTAAAATATTAGATATTTTATATATATTAAATCTAATAAAATAAGGAAAATATAAGAACATATTCATAACCTATTATTAATTCAAAATTTTAATTTGTTAAAATAATAATAAATTTTAGTTAATACAACACATTTAAACCGTCATACGATATATATATATATATATATATATATATATATATTAAAATATATTTGTTTTTGACCAGTGGCAACAATTGATCTTAAAGACATTATTTGTAATCGTAATATTTTTAAGTTATACGACATATTTAATTCATCATACGACATGTACGTATTAAAATATATTTTTAATCGACCCGTGATGATAATAATAATTTTTAGGCACTAATTTATAATCATAATAAATTTTAAACTATACGGCATATTTAACCCGTCATATAACATATATATTAAATTATATTTGTTCCGACCCGTGACAACAATGATCGCAATAATTTTCAACTGTAGTAAATTTTATTTAATCATATATATATATATATATATAAAAACCAATTCAATTTAGTTAAAAACCGAATTTAACTGAATATGTTTTTGTGTTTGGATCTCGATTAAATCAATTTGTTGCACTTAGTGCACCAAAATTGGTGTCATATTGAAAATAATATTAAAACTCATATATAAGAGTTGGAAAGGAAGGAGACTTCCTTCTACTTCCGATGTAGGATTCTTGTTTTTTTTGTAAGAAAAATAGATTAGATTTGAAATATAAAAGGTATTCTTAAAAATTAAATAGGGAACTAACTAAAGAAACTTATACTGGAATATTTTAGAAGTAAGTTTGCTACGATTTATGGCAAAGTATTATATATTAAATCTAATAAGTTTTTAATCGATTATGTAGAAAACTAATCAACTTGTGAAATTATAACTTAAATTTAAAGATTAAAAGAACCATGATTAAAAATTGTCTAAATATTAATTATAAAATTCATGTCAAACGAGACCCATACCTTTTCAAATTTTCTACCACAATAATATTCATCACTTTTAGTCTCTTAATTCAATTTTCTTAAAAATAAATTATACCAATTAGCTTTTTACTATTTAGATCCTAATTAAATCATGGAACTAAACTATTAAATCAAAATAATAATTATCATATTCAGCTTATAAATTAATTTAGTTGAAAACTTAATTTAACTGAATATTTTTTGTGCTTAGATCTCCTCTTTATCATTTTCTATTTAAATCAAATACTTTCTTACTATTTAGATCATAATTAAATTAGGAATATAAACTATTATAACAAATAATATTTATCACATTCAATTTATAAATTTGATTTAACTGAAAAACGAATTTAACTAAATATGTTTTTTGTGCTTGGATCTCAATTAAATCGGTTTCCAACACTTATTGTACCAGAATTGATGTGAGATTTAAATGAATCTTAAAGCTCTAATATATATGAGCTGGAAATGAAGGAGACTTTCTTCAAATTCCGATGTGGGATCCTAGTTTTTTCTTTAAAAAACATATTGTATTTTAATTTATAAGATATACTTAAAAATTATTTAGAAAACTAATTAATATTTAAAAAGTTAAAAACTATTCAGTTAAATTCAATTTTAGAGATAAGTTTGTTATTGAATTGTTTTTATATATATTAGAGATAAGTTTATCACGTTTTATGGAAAACATATTATATTAAAGCTAGTAAGATTTTTAAACGTTTATTTAGTAAATAATCTGACTTATTAAACTGTAATTTAAAATTAAAATAACCATAACTAAAAGTTTTGTAAATATTAATTATAAAATTCATGTCAAACTCGATCCATACCAATTTATGCTTTACAAAGTTATAAAAATCTTTCAATAAATAATCTAATTACTTTTGTGGTAATCTTATTGTTTTTTATTCACTTAAAAGTTTGTGAGAAAATGTGCTTCTAACAAAATATTGTATTGGTTAATTCTTTTTTTTTTTTAAAAAATAAGTGCATTAAAAACTATATAAAAAAAATTTATCACGTAAAATTTTCTTCTTAATTTTATATTTCTTTTATTTTAGCTAATTTATTTATGATTTGTGGAAAAAGATTATATATTTATTTTAACAAATTTATTAATTGGATATTTAGAAAACTAACTAAATTATCAAATTTTTATTTTAAATATTTTTTAAAAAATATGATTATGAAATATATTATATATTAATGTTAATAAGATTTCTTAATAAGATATTTAGGAAACTATTTAAAGCTTTAAAAGATTTATCTATTAGACTTAAGAAACAAAATATTTAATATTTTAATGTATTTTTACTGTTTAGGTCCTAATTAAATTAGGAATACAAACTATTGAAAAAATAATATTTATCACATTGAGTTTATAAATTTGATTTAATTGAAAATTAAATTTAACTGAATATGTTCATGTGCTTGGATCTTGATTAAATGAGTTTCTCGCAATTACTATACCAAAATTGGTGTGCGATTGAAATTAATCTTAACACTTATATATATAGGAGCGAGAAAGGAAGGAAACTTCCTTCAAATTTCGAAGTGGTATCCTAGTTTTTCTTTAAAAAAATAAATTACATTTTAATCTAAAAGATATACTTAAAACTTATTTAGAAAACTAATTTGATGGGATCCCACTTGTTGATCTGGCTCTGAATGAAGCTAAACGTGCAGTTTGATTTGTTTTGACTGAAACAAGTGGTCTTGAGGGCTACAAACAGTGTATGAACGAATGACTAGGTGGAATAGATGGTGAATGAGGGTTGATATGGACGTGGACTTCTCAAAAGAGGAGGTGATGGACAGCTTCATGCGTAGAAGAATCCTTTGTAAACAAATATTGTAAAGGAATCAGATCCAATCAATGGATCAATGAGGCAAGAACTTGTTAAGGGTTCTACTGATTTATTTTTGGTTGCCTTGCCCAATGAGCTGAGTTTGAAAATATAGAAAACGGCACAAGAGCCAGGGTTTGCACATACCCAAAAAAAAATAGTTTAAAAAACAAAAAGCATATAATTCAAATTTAAATGGCAAGACGTGTAGTTCTGTTTAAAACATCAAGGAGTGTCACGCCTTGTAACTTGACCAATGGACTCAACTAAATGACTATCGACCTCGATAAAAATCTTGCGTGGAAAACTCAAATGAGACAAAACCAACGCTAAGGAAAACAATGTCTGAGTAGAAGACTTAGTCACCTAGTTGGAGATACCATGGCCTTCTGTAGGATTTGGAGTGATGATGTTGTAAGCAAATTTTTGTTGAATGATCCATACGTGTATCCAGAAGCGTCAAATGAGCCTTCTTGACCATCTATTTAGCCTTAGAAGGAGTAATCCTCTCCTCTGGTACAAACTCGGCATTTTGGTCCTTCTCGTTAGGGAGTAGGCTAAGTAGGATCATATCATCCTCCCTTTCTTAAAAAAGATTTGACCTCAAATCTGTTTTACCTACAAGAAAAGAGATACGATCAAAAACATTGAAATTTTAAATGTTCTTACCTTAAGGATCAAGATCATAAGTATGATCCTCGTTCTTGAATGGATGTGAGATGTATCTGGGATCCCAAATGAAGTCCTTGTTATTCACTTGAGCTTGAAGATCTAATGGATACACGTTGATCTTCTTGAATCTCATATTTGGCATAGTCTTTCTTTCGACGTCTCTCTTCTTCTGAGGCAAGTAAAAGTGGTAGATGAGCTTCTCGAGAGCCTTGGTGATATATAGATATACCAAAATTTCACCTCCATGTGTTGCTCTAAACAATAACACGCAAACAACAACACTAGACAAGCATAAGTTATCGTAAAACAAATAGAAATCTTGCCTAAGGTAATTACCAGTAACAAATTTCCCACAAGTCTCATATGAATATCCAAAATCAATACAATTAGCATATAGTACCTTATAATTTTTGAAATTAATATCCATGGTAAGATTATAGAGTAGAATATACCTACTTGACAATGTGTTGATCACAACATTGTCCTTACCTTTCTTCGGTTGAATGAAATGAGGGAAAATATTATAAGAGTAGACAATAACAAGTTCTTGTCAATCTCTGTTGGTATCTCAAGATAAGTGAATGATTCATAAACAACATAGATAATAAATTCACTAGTCTCCATTGGTTTGGCTTGATAGGCGGTTTTGAGACATGAGACATCTTGAGTGTATGATAACTCTTTCTTTTTGAATAACACTTCCTCATGTTACTTCAAAACAAAAGAAAAATTACTCGGAAACACCGGTGGAAGATCAGAGAAACTCATAAGAGTTCCTATATACACAAAATGACTTTGAGATTTAAAAGAATAAGTTTTCTCGATCTCACCCGATTGGATCATAAGGTTGGGACTCTGGGATTTAGTTTCCTCTTGAATTGTATTGATACACCACTGGTCTTTACAATATCATATCTAAGCTCTCTAATCTTGAACTTAGATGCATGAGAAGAATCACCATACTTACTAGAACATCGGCTAGGTGGTTGCTTGATAAGTATAGCCGTGTGTAGCTCTTGAGGGAAAAAGCTTGGAACCAGCCCTTTGATATGGACCAGGAGATCATGTCCATGACTAAAAACTCTAGTATGTTCTTCTAAGTACTTGAGACTAAATCCAAGTCGCCATATAAATGCTTGAAGTGGTTCACACATGCATAACTTCAAAAATAGCAAGTTGCGGGTAGTTGAACTTCGAAAATTTATTGTGGAAAGCTCTGTACAGATCTTGGGACAAACTATGGCTTGAAAGATTTTTTTAAGAGTAGAATATGATATAATTTTTCTTTATACTCCAGTAGTTGATATTCATCCTCATACGTCCCATACAAGCCACGTATATCAATCTGTCAGTTTCTGGACTTTGCGAGTTGTTGTTGTTTTGAGTGTGAGGCTCCATACCGATCATGTCTGAGATCGTCTTAGGTTGATTCAAAGATGGAAGAAATACTTTTTGAGTTAAGAGTGTGTTCAAAGTGGTCCTTGAGATGTAGGAGTTGATCTCAAACCTCAACAATATATAATCTGCACCAACACAAAAGAAATCAATACTCTTTATCCCATAAGAGTTGAGAAACTTATCTCTTTTTGGTGGAAGTGCATTAAGTGGGTCTTCTTTAATCAGCAGGTATGTAAACACTCTACTCCATGGTTGTTGATGGCTCAATCCTCTCCATAATTGCATCTCATAATTTCTGAAATAAAGAAGAGCATCAAGGAGATATGATCTTTTATCCTCCAAAAACACATTGACGTTGTTGTAGCTTTCTCCATCAACACTTTGAGATTTGTCCTTTTTGAATGGCTTGGGAACATGAGCATTATCTCCTTCGCTTGATTTTAGAACCTCTTGTAGCAACATCATCTCCTTGTCTTGGGGTTCCAAAAATGAGAAATCTCCAAAAGTAAAATCAACATGATATATCCTTCTTGGTGTTGCATCAGTTTGAAGATTCAGAAGCTGTTCATCGGTTACCAAAGCCTTTGTTGAAGATTTTTCTTGAGTTGTAGTTATATTCTTAATACCTGAAACATTATCAAGAATTTTGACACTAGACAAGTGTGTTAAAACAGTTATACAACTAGTAGAATCACATTGTGGTTCTGTTTTTAAGTCAAAAGAAATATGTAACTCCCTTAGTACTTTAATCATAAATTCCGGTTGCATGAGCTTACACATTTTAGTCTGTTCAATATCCTTCTCGCCTTCTTCCTCTTTGTTAACTACTAAAACTTGCTCAATATCATTGGTAGTAGAAAACGGTTGTTCATAAGTGTAAGAATAATCATGTGTAGAGATATTAAGAGTATAGTTAACCAAGTTTTCGTTGTGGATTAGTGTAGACATGTTTTGAGGTTTACTCAAACAGATTTGGTCCTCTTCTCTTCCATTAACCGTACAACACTCATTAGGTTCCAAAACTTCAAATTATTTCTTGTACGCCACTTTATCATTAGGTTGCTCAATAATTTGTTCTACATATTCTTCGTGAATCTTTTCATCTTACTTACAAGAGAAACTTTTAGCAAAGACAAGTGCATTATACTAGAAAAAATCTTTAAAAAATATTGCAAAAATCCTTATTAATATTTTCTTCTAGCAAATGTTGCAACTTCTTTACTTTCTTAATTTGTTTAGGTGCAACAATTTTTCGTTCCTCGACATAATCATAAGTGCTTGACTCTTTCGAAGCTGAAAAATTAGAAAACTTACCTCGATAGCACGTATGATGATGTTTATGTGTAGATTGAGGAGTTGGCTTTAACTTCTGGTTTGGAGCATACCTTTCCCTTAGGAGTGTTTCAAGTTCTGACCATGAGGTGACAGGTTGGTCACGAAACACTTTCCGAAGTCCCATGAGCTCTCTCCACCAAATTGAAACGTCACGTCCGAACTCATTGATGGCGAGCTTAAAACGATCCTCCTCGGGGATTTGTTGGTAATCAAACATATGCTCGAGCCTTTGTTCCCATTCCAAGAATACATTGGGGTCTCTCTTCCTTTGATAGTGTGTAATTTTCAGTTTGAGATCACCACGTTGATTCCACCTCACATATCTTGGCTCCTCATAAAGGTAGTATCATTCACGTCGTTGTGATCGATGACTTTCCCAAAATTCCTCCATGGTACCTAAATTCAGAAGACACAACAAATTGAAGTATCAAAAGTTCTTAAGAACATGAAAGAAAAATCATAATTATAAAAGTTCAGACTGTGAAACCGAACAAGAACAAAAAGAAAATGTTAAAAATAGAAAAGAGATTTGAAGAGAAGCAAATAAATCAGATTGTGAAACTAAAACCAATTGAAAAATTGATTCGCAACAACACAAATAAAACTGATTTGATTCACAACATAAAGCTAACACAAATCTAAATTCTTTGCTAACCATGTTCTAATAACAAATTAGGGTTCTCAACAAATCAACACGACTGCTAGGGTTATTAACAAATCTGATTTTTTTGACACTTAGGGTTCTTAAATAAACTAAACGACTCTAGAGTTCATAGAACACTTAGCTTTAATTCATATTTGGCTATGATACCACATGATGGGATACCACTTGCTGATCTTGCTCTGAATGAAGCTAAACGTGCAGTTTGATATGTTCTGACTAAAATAGGTGGTCTTGAGGGCTACGAACAGTGTATAAACGAATGACAAGGTGGAACGGATGGTGAATAAAGGTTGATATGGACATGCAATTCTCAAATAGGAGGTATTGGACTGCTTGATGCGTAGAAGAATCCTTTGTAAACAAAGATTGTAAAGGAATCATATCCAATTGCTGGATCAATGAGGCAAAAACTTGTTAAGAGTTCTACTGATTTATTCTTGGCTCTCTTGCTCAATGAGCTGATTTTGAAAATATAGAAAACAACACAAGAACCCTAGGGTTTGCATATACCCAAAAAAAAATAGTTTTAAAACATATTAACATGTAGTTCTGTTTAAAATAGCAAGGAGTGTCACACCTTGGCACTTGACCAATAGACTCAACTAAATGATTCTCGACCTCGACAAAAACCTTGCGTGAAAAACTCAAATTGGACAAGACTAACGCTAAGGAAAAGAGCGTCCGAGTAGAAGACTTAGTCACCTAGTTGGAGATACCATAGCCTTCTGGAGGAGCTGGAGTGATGATGTTGTAAAAAGATTTTGTTGAATGATCCATTTGTGTATCCTCAATGTCAAATGAGCCTTCTTGGCCATCTCCTTAGCCTTAGAACGAGTAATCCTCTCCTTTGGTACAAACTCAGCATTCTGGTCCTTCTCGTTAGGAAGTAGGCTAAGTAGGATCATATCATAATTATATTTTGAAACTTAAAAATCTGTTTAGTTAAATTCGATTTTAGACCGAGTAAGAATATTCAGCAAGTTTCAAGGTTTTGAATTAAATTATAAAAATCTGATGGAATTTTTTTAATTGAGTAAATTTAGTTTAGAATATAAAAATCTTTATAGTTTGTTACATAAGATTACGATCTTCACAAAATGTTAAATGATTTTATTTTTATATTTTGAAAGAACAAAGAATACAATATCATAATTATATTTTGTTTTTAAATTTTAAAATAAAATAAATGATTTTATGCACTTAATTTATTTAACATTTATAAGTTTGCTCAATTTAATAGTTCGATAATATCTTTAAAATTATAAGATTTTTTTATTAAANATATTTTTTTATTAAAAATAAATAAAACATATATATATATATATATATATATATATATATAATAAACAAGAATGTTATGTACAAATGTTTTTGATCGGTAGGATAGAAATAAAAAAGGAGCTTATAGGTTGGTGGAGTGCTCATAGGTGTCTCGTTAAAACCTGATGCTAGAAAACCCAGTGGGATAAAACTAGCATCAGGAAAAAAGAGTACAACCTCTAGAACACAACCTATAAGCGAAAAACAAGTAATGTAGATATGAAAGAACCGCATGTCGAAGAGATTGTGAGGTATACGAGGTCGAAGCTGGAGTGTACAGCGGATGTATGGTAAGCCATCTGTGGAGAAGACCATGGTGGAGTGAGTCACTGGTGTAGCAAAGACTGGAAAGCCTTTCACTGATGCTTCGCGTGATTTGTCTCGTGATGTAGGATGGTGATCGATGAGGTTGGCGTGGTGACGTCCGTTTCGTTCCCGCCATATGTTGTATATGGTGGCTTGGAAGCACAACTTAAGCAAGACGAAATCAAGAGATGAAAGACTTATAAGGCGAAGATAAGCTAAGGTTCACGTCCAGTCCGGTGAGATCCAAGATTGAAGGATGGTTGAAGTGAGCTCATACCATATAGTGTAACTATACGGACAAGCGAAGAAGAGGTGGTCTCGAGTCTCATCCAGTTTGCCACAAAGAGCACATGGTGTGGAATTTCCCCATCTACCTATCCTCGAACCCGTGGATAACCTGTCAAGAATCGCAAGCCAAGAGACAAACGCGTAACGAGGTAAAAATTGGGGAAACCAAATAGATGAAGTATATTTCCAGAGAGGGTGTGGGATATTTATCAGTCTCCAAGTGTGCGTGGCCGAGAAGGATGGCTTAAAAGTACCTGAACGATGACGCTAGAGAGCTATGTCTCGATCGCCATCAGGGGTGGGTAGAGGAAAGCAAGTAACCTGGTCATGGAGGTCATGGTATTGTGGGAATCGAGAGCTACGGACTAACCAAAGTTGTGAGGAGGTAGTTGATGAGACCATTGCATACCGAGGGACGCCCAACTCTATGATGCCTGCATCTCCGGTGAGGGTGAATAGTGGGCCAAGAGAGGTTCAGTCATCAAACCAGAATGAGGTTGTGTCTCCATTACCGATTTTGAACTGCAAGAAAGGGAGTGCCTGAGAACGGATCTTCAATAACTTGTGCCAAAGCCATGATCCATATTCGTGGGTAAATCCTAGAATGTTGAGTCCCAGATAAGATAATACTTTGTCCAGGCTGCCCAGGGCGAACCTGTATTGGAAACTAAGCGCCAAATAAGAGCAAGTGAAAAAACAAGTGAAGTATCCTCAAATTTACGAATACCAAGACCCCATGTGTTAAGAGGCGTACAAACATCTGTCCAAGCAACCTTTGTGTTGTGATGAAAGGATGGGGGAACCAACCACAAGAAGCTGGTGCATAGGATGTCGATCTCACGAATGCAAAACCTGGGTAATCGGAAAGTCGATTGCCAAAAGTTGATCGTATTTACGATGATCGATTTGATCAACTGTAGCCTGCCAGCATAAGAGAGAAAATTTGTGGCCCAATAAGTCATTTTTTGCCGAATCCGGTTGACTAATGGTGAGAAATCAGACCGTGTAAGATGCTTTGTCGTTAGTGGCAAGCCAATGTATCGCACGGTAGGGCTTCCTGTCGGATTTTGATGTTTTGAACAACAATGTGTAAATTTGATCTTGTTCGACCCGCAATGAAGATTGATGATTTGCGAACATTGACATGAAGACCAGAGGCATGCCCGAATGTGTGAAGGACCTGTAAGATACCCGTCAATGAGGCATGCTTGCCGTCGGTCAACACTAATATGTCATCAGCAAAGCAAAGGTGGGTGAGTCCAATATCGCGGCAGAGAGGATGATAATCGAATGTACCAGATCTAGCACCTGCATTCAAAAGTTGGGACAACACATTGTTAGCAATAACATATAGATACGGGGAGAGGGCACAACCTTTGTGAAGCCCTCAACAGCTTGGAAAAAAACCAGCTAGTTTGCCATTAACAGAAATAGTGAATGTCACCATAGAGATGCATAGATAGAACCAATGGATAAACCGTGGTGGAAAACACATGACTTGTAAAACAGAGAGTAGAAAGTCCCAATTAACAGTATCAAAAGCTTTGGAGATATCCAGTTTAAGAGTACAACGAGTAGATATAGAGGTTTTATGATAATCATTGACGATCTCAGTGGCAAGCATGACGTTATCTAATAGTAGCCGACCCTTGATGAATGCACTTTGATTTGGCGCAATGAATTCTAGCAGCAGGACCTTCATGCGATTTGCAAGAATTGAGATGACCTTGTATATGATATTACAGCACGAGATGGGTCGATAACCCCTTACGCTTTCCTGGTTGTCATCTTTAGGTATTAGAGAAATCAAGGTTGAGTTAATGTGACATGGTAGAACACCGTAAATGAAGAAAGATTGAATTGCGGCGATGAAGTCAGATCCAATGATAGACCAAGTTGCTTTGTAGAATTATGTTGTGTAACCATCAGGGCCTGGTGCGTTATTCAAAGGCATGGAGAAGAGGGTGTTTTTGATTTTGTCATCCATCACAAGTTGGCATAGAGCAAAGGTGGAAGACTGAGGACACACGGTAGGATAGTATCTCTCTGAGGCCGGGAATGGATTTCGAGATAGGTTGTTGTTGGAGGAAGGACTTAAAGTGGTTAGCGGCTGCTGCTTTAATGGAAGACTGATCAGTAACTGTTTCTCCAGTATCTAAAAGCAGGCGCTTGATGGTGTTCCGAGCTTTCCATGAATTGGCAACGCGATAAAAATAACTTGTGTTATGATCTCCATTATGCAGCCACAATATTCACGATCGTTGCTGATAATAAATCTCCTCAACATGTGCTAGAAGAAGCCAGTTTTAAGCAGCTCGTGATTCCATGTCCATGGTCGTAACCGAGGGATCTGAGAATACATGAGCATAAGCAGCACAATATCTATTCGATAAATCACCATAAACTGTTAAATTTAGGTTGCGGATCCCGAGCTTAAGATCCTTTAGCTTGAGATAGAGTAAGCGCATGGCTATTCAAGAGATAAAGATGTGCGGTGCCTTGTGCCAACCGGAACAGATAGCCTGCAGGAAAGAAGGATGGTCAATCACAAAATTATTGAATTTAAAAGATTTCTGGACCGTAGAGGAATAGTTTGAAAAGTGTATGATACAGCGAGCGTGATATGAACCATCGTTAGCTTCAAAGACCGAGTAAGAGTGTGAATACTTCGTAAACCAGGAGTCATTAATGAGCACACGGTCTAGCCTTTTCCCAATTGGTTGGATTGGCAATGATTCCACCACGTAAAACGTGGTCCAACATACGCCATATCCGTGAGATCACATCGAGATACAAAATCCTGGAATTGAAGCATGCCATAGTGGCGGGGATCCGTGTAACATGAATGCTCCGATACAGCAAGAATCTCATTGAAGTCACCGTAAATGAGCCATGGAATAGGATGAGAACCATAGAGCCTGTGAATTTCCTGAAGATCTCGCCAAAGTCGAACACGATCAGCCTGTAAGATGGAAGCATAAACACAAGAAATCAAGACAATATCACCAGACGATAGAGTAACAAGGACAATGATTAGCTGAGAAGTGGTAAGAATAGGCGTGACTATGACGTCTTCGCGCCAACAAACCAAATGCGACCTAGCCTATGAGAAAAGTAGTTATGTATTGCATGCCAACTGGGCATAGAGTCCTGCACAATATGAGCAAAGTTGTCAATTTGTACACGAGCTTCTAAAAGGCAGCCAAATTTTGGTTTGGTAGAGAAGATCCATTGTCGAACAGTTTGATTCTTAAGGGATTGATTAAACCCCCTTGTATTCCAAGCGAATAACGACATATCATTAGTTTCTCCTTGAGGAGACGAAAGTTTGTTTCTTGGTGACCGTATGTTTGGACAGTTTGCGTGATGCCACAATAGCCTCTTGGTCTTGCGGTCGTGGTTTCGAACATGAAGGATGATGGCCATGAGAGGCTGCATCTTTTGAAGGAGCAGCAGCATCTTCTAAAATATTTCCCTCTTCTGCTTCATCATCATCATTTGTGTCCATGGCTACAACTTGGAACCACGATGGTGATAGAATGACGAATGCTTGTTGTGTTGAGTCAGTGTCTTTACTCGGTGATTTGCAGGAGCCTTGGTGTTGGGGAACAGTGTACCACTCGCTTGGTGAGGTCGTGTCAGGCATAGTGCGTTGAGATAATAAAGGCGCACCTGAAACTGAAGTGAAGACGTGAGTGCTGATGGTGGATTTGGACACGAGATCATGAGCAATTGTCTCCAAGGCTGAATCATGAAGAGAGACATTGGCAAGGGAATGGTTGGTCGTTAAGGGAGTAGTGTTGGTAAGCTTTTCCATGATTGTTTCTTAAGTGTCTTTAGGACCTGCCAAAATAGAGGAAGGGAAGGCGTTAGCATTCATATCCTTTGAAGATTGAATTACATTGGTATTAAGTGATTGAGTGGACGCATTGGTAGATATGGGGGTATGGTCGATGAAAGTTGTGTCATTCACGAAAACTACAGGAGCCGCTGGATTCGTGACGATTGTGTGGCCATATTCTTTTTGTTGTTGAGCCTGCCCAGTGAGTGGCTTCATTGTTGAACGATTTATTGGCTCATCAGAAGCTGGTTGTTCATTAATTGTTTTTTCTTGCAATCTGAGATCTTGTGTCCCCAATCATTACAATGATTGCATTTCGGAGGAAGCCAGGGGAATGATACAATGATAGGCTTGTCTTCATTGTCGAGCTTAATTTGGTCAACTTTTTCATGGTCGAGATTAACTACTACAAGAACTCTTGCAACATCGAGTCTTATACACTTTTCTATATTATGATGCAGTTTTTGGGCTTTCCCAACAATGTCTCCAAGGAAGCGTAAGCCTGCATGTAAAAAAGATAGTCAGGAACATTCCCGAAAATCAATCCACAAAGGCATTGAACTGAGGTCGGGTTTCGCTAAAGCTTTTGAAGGATACCACTCTTTCACAACCAACAAAATGTCTGAGATGTGCCAGTATTTGTTTCGACACACACTGTTACGGGTGTCTTGAGAATCTATCCGAAACAGAACAGAGTCATCCATAGGATTTGTACATCAATTTTCGGACCCTTTCCATCATGATTCCAGAGACGCTTGACTGTGGCATGTATTTTTCCGATATGTGGGACTGTACCGATGAATAACCAACAAGGAAATTACGCCATAGAGGCTGAGGCTTGTCACGAAGGTGCTTTGGAACAACAACAGATGTGATGCCATTGTCAAAGAGAAAAGGAGCATTAGAACCATCAATGCGAGATGTTGAACCATTGAGAAGTTGTGACCATGTTTAAGAGCCAGACGATGAGTCTGGATTGGAAGCAACGACGGTGCCAAGTGGCACCGGAGGTACAGACATCAGCGTCGAAGGGAGGCCAGAGTTCAGCCGTGTGTGTGAAGCAAAATAAGAAAAGTCAAGAACCCTAGATATCGCCTAGATTTTAATTTCTAAAACATATATTTAACATAAAAACTAAAACATTTTTTAATAAATTAACTTTTAAATTCAAAATTCGGAAAACTTACACTACAATTCTTGAGCATTTAATTTTGAAAAAATCGAATCATAAAAAACAATTAAAAATAGATATTTCATAACAAATTAAAAAAGTTTGTAAATAAAAAAGATAAAAAATAATTTTTAATATTCAAATAAATAAAACTTTCTCAACATTTTTTGAGAATTTAGTTTTGGAAATAATCAATTTATATCAAAAATCAAAACAAATATATAATAAAAAATTTAAATTTTAATAAAATAAAAGTATATTTTAATTATAATTAAAAAAATATTTATAATATGTGTATATGATAAGAGATTATATGTAGGGTAATTTTTATGGAGGTGGAATTTTGTGAAAGTATTATCACTTTGATGTACTTTGTGCTTTTTGTATACTTTAGAGAGGAAATAGAAAAAAATTTCTCCATTATACCCTTATTTTTCTATATAATTACACTCTACATTTTTCTTTCTCCTCACATGTGTCAAAGTTTCTCATTTGCCATCCTTTTCACCTCCAATCTTTAAAAACCAATTATTTGATAATATATATATATCCAAGAAACTAAAAATTATACCAAAATTCTTAACTTTTTATACTTTATAATGGTCATGTTTTGTTTTATTTGGAGACATGAAAAAAATTTTCATGACGTCTGTGTACACGACATTTTGTGTACATGACGCTAATTATTCGATGTACACAATGATTATTCAGTCTGTGTACAATGTCGTGTACCATTCAACATGTGTATAACGTCATGTACATGATGCTTGTGTGTCGTGTATCATACAACATGTGTACAACATTACGTATACAATGTTATGTACATAATGCTTGTGTAGATCGTGCTAATTATTAAATGTATACATCTAATAATTAGCATGATGTACACAAGCATCGTGTACTCATCATTGTGTACGTGATAATATGTACATGTTGCATGATACACGACGTTGTACATAGATTGCATCATCATTGTGTACACAGTGCCGGCTTAGTGGGAGGGACACTAGGGGCGATCGCCCCGGGTCTCTCCCCTGAACCGATAATTTTTTGTTTCAAATTTTTAAAAGTTTTTAAAAAATTTGTTTTTATTTTTTTAAAATAGTGATTTTAAAGAAAAATTAATAAAATTTATTTGTATT